>CM040118.1:83740116-83966390 GCA_022559845.1 Amorphophallus konjac | reverse complement strand
TTGTGTTGTTAACTAGAGTCTGTGCAAGCATGCATAGAGTCTATAGAGTCTGTGCTAGTTTAGTGCGCTTCATGAATAAAGTCTGAGCTATCTGCTCGGACTTATGTATGAAGTCAACGTCAGTTTGTATATCATTCTTGTTAAGCCTATGATAGGCTTTGTAGATCGTGATAAATCCGCACACGAAGAAGAAATTTAAATATGAGAAAGCATAACAAAAATAAGGGAGAGATGATATAATAATAAGGAAAAGAAGCACGTGGTGCTACTAAGGAGGGTGATCGCCAGAGGGGTTACCTCAAGAAGAAACAAAGAAGATCGCGAATACCTGGTGGAAAATAGAACGCGGGATGGATTGTGAATTCCTCTGCCTCCTTCAACCGGCCGGCCGATGAAGGGGGGTTTTCCTTTATTGATTACCTTGCAAAAGAGACAAAACACACAAGCAGTGGATCAGCCAAGTGCACGTAGTATCAATCCCAAAGATGATATGAAGATGAGAAAAGAACAAAACATGCGCACCTTATTTTGTTTTAAAACCCCTAAAGAAATAGGGAAGGAGGAGATATGATGCTAATGCAAACGTAAAAGAAGAGAACACAGTGATGATGAAGCTAATGCAAAAAAAAAGAAAACAACATAGTGATGATGAACGATGGATGAAGACGAAGCAACACAAACAGAATAAATGAAAAACCCTGCTGTCCCTGACGATAGTAAAGGGAAACAAGGTGGACACGGTTGATCGGAAGCAGAGGAAGCAGAGCCCTTTCTAAACGATCGCACAGGAGGAAGATGAAGCTCTGTAACTCCCGAACTCGTAAACCTCTGATCGTAACCTGTGAACTCTCTGACCCGTCAACCTCTGTCTAGATCGACCAGAGCATCCTTTTATAGGATTTCAATCGAAGATAAGCTCAAATTTGGGAAGATAAGGATAGGCAATGATCAAAGAAGGCAGGACTCTAACTCCAATTCGAGCAAGGAGACCATTGGAGGCAGGGAACTACTCAGGAAAGGCATACTCAAACACGACACCGAAGGATAAAACACGACCTTCAGAAGGGCGTCAAATCACAAATTGACGACCTACATCAAGACGCTACTCAAAACACGACCACAATCAAGGGCGTCACTTCTTGGATTTAATTTTGGCAATAAAACTTACTTCATTTGAAAATTATGAGAACACGCCTGAGATGAAGGCGTTAATTGAAACCACGCCCTGAGGAAGGACGTTAATCAATAATTTGAACTTATTTTGAATTTATTTTGAAACCGGATAATACCAGGAATTGACGCCCTGACATTTGGTCGTCCTTTCTTTGAACACGCCCCATGTTAGGTCGCTATATAAAACACGCCCCTCCTCAGGTCGCGAATCACAAAAAATGCAAGAACAAACCAAAAAACACACAAAAAATAGAAAAACTTCATATTATGAATATATCGAAGTTCACTTTGGGGCGTCAACATAGTGACATGAGATTTGATCAACATAGCGTCAATTTTGGCGTGTCTACAGCTGCCCCGCCTTGGCGTCTGCTTTGCAGGGGAGTGAGACGAAATGGAGTGAGAGTGCAACAAACGGAATGAAGTGGAGCGAACTGATAAGTAGATGCCAAGGTGTGATGTGACACGCCTCAGACACTAAGCATTGGAAATCTTTCCAAGATTCTGAGCGAAACAACTCCGGGTGATTCCAAGGAAGCATCAATTTGCTGGATAAAGGAGATTAAACTAAGCAAGAAAAACGTGCGCATGGCACGATAAGGAGACACCATTGGAGAGCGGTTACCAGCCAACGTGGACGTGCTACAACCAAGGTGGATTTGCAGAAAAAATAAAGGGAATTGAGATGGAAACCCAGCAAAGGGACATTTTCAAGTAATCAGCCTGAGCGGCTTCAAAGAGAATAAAGTACTCAATTTGGAATGGAATATCTCATGTCAACTCAATCAAGAGCGAGTGACCTTCATTACTGCCATAATATGAAGATTTTCAGCATGAAATTCAAAGTCCTACATGATGCATGCTGGGCTAAAAGAAAAGATAAAACAAACTAAAAGATAGAAAATAATCAAGGATAATATTGCTAAGCCATCTAGATTTGGTCAAGAATCCAGATCTCTAAGCTGACACTAGGCCGAAGCCCGTTTGTCCACGCATCAACTCAGAAAAGTGGAACCATCGTCCCAGACCTTTAATGACTCAACGGCCTATCCGTGTGATCAAGACTTTCCTGGAACTATCACTGTTTTTGATGAAGGGGAACTCAAATTCCAGGTTCATCAGAACCACAAGGTCCTTGATATGCTATAATAGCGTAGATACCATATAGTAATAATGCTTACAACAAGATGATGTTACCTCCACAGTGACCCATGATCTCGAACTCTGTAATTTTCTGCACTCAAAAGTTCATTAGTTCTCTCAAAATTTCAATATAAATAATCCTCAATTCAAAGTATAACATGATCATAAGTGCTTAATAAGATAAAATTCCTAACGAAATAATAGCACTTAAGTTCATCAAAGCATGTAAGGAAGGAAATTCATAAGTTCACAAATTCACGCCTGCACCAAACGTCGTCAAAACATGGAAGGCGCCTTATAAAGAGGGCGTCAAAATGATAAACACGCCTTTCACTGAGGCGTTAAATGCACCAAGGGTTCAAGAAGAAAACGACCCTGGAAAGGGCGTTACACAAAACACGACCTCAGTCAGGTCGTCAATTCAACAATTGACGCCCTAACAGAAGGCGTTAATTAAGCACGAACTTCCGTTTCCGATTCGCAAACTAAACCCAGTCCTAATGGCAATCAACTTGCTAACTCCGAACAGCCTTAAGACTCCCCAGACTCCTATAAAGGAAAGGCAATTCCTCAAATCAATCAAAGCAACCTTCGGAGCTCTGTTCTTCTGCTACTTCTTCTGTCTGTTCTTCTGCAGGCATCGCAATCGTCAGAACTTCTTCTGCAAATCGAAGATGGAGAGGGCGATTAAGAGGTCCAAGTCCTCCACTCCCAGGTTGACCGATATTAACGGGCATATTAGCAGTAGAATTTCCATGAACCAGGTAGAGAGAAAATCCTTCTGTTCTTGTCTTCTCTTGTCTTTACTGAAACATTGTATTCTCTTCTGTATGCATATTCATTCTTCTTTCTGAATTGTTCTTCCTTTCTTTCTTCCACAGGACTTCCCAAATGTCCCAGGAGCAAGGAGATTCACAAAAATCAAGTGGCTCCCTCTCATACTCTCCAAATTTTCTTCAGATATGAGAGTCTATTTAACAAGATGGCATCTTCTGGGTCTAGTCACCCATGCCAAACATTATGATCAGATTCATCTTGACTGGGCAGCTATAGGGGCTCTTGTAGAGATATGGCATCCTTCCACCCATACCTTTCTCTTCTCTACTTTTGAAGCCACGATCCTATTAGAAGAATTGGAGATAATCTTAGGCTTAAAGAGAACGAAGCAAGGAGATGAGGAAAAGGTGGCCATCATGCCAAAACCAATTGCCTCTCATGAGCTATTAACAAGCTTGATATCTAGCCCCAACCTAGTGAATCAAATCAAAGCCACTAAAGGAATCAATCTTCTAAAGCTCGCCTCATGGGTGTACAAGAGAGCGGATCAAGCTAAAGAAGATGAAGAGATAGAGCGGGTAGCAAAAGCTTTCGTGGTGTGCTTGGCAGGAGCAATCTTATTCCCATCCACGGAGGACTTTCTAGAAGAGGCACAGTTAAGCGCCGTAGTGAGCCTATGGGAAGGAGATAGAATGGGACCGGCGATTCTAGCCTATCTCTATAGCGGGCTTACCTCGGCGGCGATGGGAAGGCCCATCTATGGATGCATGCTAGCACTCTCTAGTTGGGTAGATCTCCACTTCAAGTTCGATCCATGTGATGAAGCCCAACAATCCTCAAGAATCTTCTCAAAAAGCCCACTCTCTTATATGACCGGTTCACTTGGGATAAGCAATAGAGTGACGAACGGATTCCTCAAATCAAGAAGAGAGCGGAATGGAGAGAGCACCTCAAAGTAATGCCAAAGAATCTCTTCACTTGCGCCCCGGGAATACTCAAGACTCAAGAGCTCCGTGCAAGATTTTCTCCCGGGACGGACCTTCGTCTCATAGGCGCTTCAGAATTCATCTTGTACAATTCATATCGATGCCTCCTTCAACTCGGGCTCCCACGGCAAGTATTCGAGAATCCATCTCACCTCCCTCCTATCAAGTGACGGGACCTTGGCAGCAATGAAGATGGAGAAGAATGCACAACTATTCAAGCTTTGTGGAAAATCAACAAGGCTCATCAACCTGTAGAAAGCTTGAATGAAGACAGAGATGAATGGAAATCTTATGTAATAGCCCTGAGAAAAATGAGGCCCAAAATGACTCATTAAGCATTGTAATCTTTTCCTTCCAATAACTCAATGATATTTCCTTTATTGAGCTATCTTACTGTGTTTCTGATCAACTCTTCCAACGTTCTGATTCTGTTGCAAATAACGCCTCAAGCAACGCCGTGAATTCATAAAAGGACGCTTCACCACAGGTCGTCTTCAACATTCCAGTTCACAAATTTGACGCCTTCACCAATGGGCGTTAACTGAAAAATGTCCTAAGGCAAGGCGTTAATACGATTCATATTCCAAAATATATTCGTTGAGATTCCAAAAGTAACGCCTTCAGGACAGCCACGTTTCATATAAATAACGCCTCAATCGTAGTCGTTACTCAAAAACAGTAATGATTATTCCCATCAAATCAATCAATTGCCATTAAATGCGTCTGACGACGGTTATCATTCCCCATGCAAACAAAAATAACGCCTTAAGAAATGTCGTCAATTATTAAGAAACGCCTTTATGTCAGTCGTTGATTCCACAAGACGCGGCCTTCCTTAAGTCGTTAATTCTTTTTGACCGTTCGACTTAACTTTCCCTCCTTTCTTCTTCTTCCTCCGTCCATTTCCCCTCTTTCTCTCTTTCTTCTGCAACCCTAACCGAGAACCCCCTCCCCCAATCTCTCTCATTCTCTCTCTCTATCTCTCTCCCTTCTACACCCTAGCCCTAAGCTATGGCCGGCGGAGGCTTGAAGAGGCAGAGGGTGGCGGCTCCTGAGGTGGTGGACTTGGGCGAGGATGCCCATGCCGAGGAGGAAGCTCCTCCGGTGATGGCCGAAGGAGATCCACCGGCGGCGGAGCACGGTGACGAAGTCGGAGGAGAACGCGAAGGCGACGGTGAAGACAGAGAAGACGGAGAAGACGAGGAAGAAGGTGAAGGAAATGAAGAGGGAGGAGAGGAAGGTGAGGAAGAAGAAGAGGACGGAGGTGATGACGAACCACCGCGCACGGCGGCGGCCCTCCCCCGTGCCGGCCAACTCCGACGACCCAGGCAGCCACGCCCCCAACCGGCAGAGCCAAAGCACAATAAGGTAGGCCCCCCAAACCCTATTCCCATTTTTTTATTATATTTCTGTAATTTCCATAGCTCTCGGGGTATAAACCCTGCAACCCAGAAAGAAGACGCCCTCAGGGGCGTCACGTTTTAAAAAGACACGCCCAACCCAAGGGCGTTAATTAAATTATTTCCCTGAAAAATAATTAACCCCATGAGAACACGCCCTAAAGCATGTCACCCATTTAAATTCATATCATGCTGTTAATTTCCATTAATTCCATGCTTTAAATTATTTTCCATGAATTATTCGTATGCTGTCATTTTTATTTTCTGAAAACTTGAAAACAACGCCCCCCACTAGGGCGTTAATTCAACAACAGACGACCAAACCAGAGGTCGTCCATTCATTAATTCCTGATTAAATTAACGGACCCATCTGGAAAACGCCCCACTCAAGGGCGTGACTTGAAATATTTTTAAGAATTTCAGATATTAACCATAGAATCACGCCCAACCTAGAGGCGTTTCTTAGATAACAGCGACCTAGGATAGGTCGCAAATTCAAAGCACACTTAGAACCACGCCCTCCTCAGGGGCGCTAATTCAACGAACCACGACCTGAGGATGGTCGTTAATTAAAATCAAACACCAATATAATCCAAGGCAATCAAAATGAGATTCAGCATGAATAATCAACATAATTAAGTGAAAATTCTTTTCTTTACATGCAGGGATTGATGAGGACACGGATCTCCTGGGTTATGGTCCGGGCAGCATACTACGGCCTCCCCGAGTTTCAGAGAGCGAGGGTAGATGCTATGGGGTTTGGGGCCTTCCTTAGCATAGAGCCAGTTAGGCCAGACCTACCACTTATCCAGGTTCTACGGGAGAGATGGGACAGGACTAGCCGGGCATTCTTGATGCCATGGGGGCACATGATTCCCACCCTAGAGGATGTGGCTAGGATCACCGGGTTGAGGGTAGACGGTGAGGCTGTGAGCGGGATCACCTACCCTGACTACACTGAGTTTGCCCAGAGGCTGCTAGGGCTAGAGATGGTCTACGAGACACCCAGCGAGTGTAGGACTATCTTCCGCACCGACCTTACTACAGTGATGGGCTTAGGGAATGCTAGGCACAGGTCCGGGGAGACCTTAGAGCAGTTCTCTCAGAGGTTGATAGACGGGGCCAGGGCAGTCTACTGCCAGGACCCGGCCGACAGGGAGAGAGCGGACCGAGACCTGAGGAGGTTCCTGCTGCTGCTACTGGGGAGGCTATTGCTCGGGACGAAGGGCGACGTCATCAACTGCCGATTCCTAGGGATACTCGAGGACCTGGAGGCAGTTGGCAGCTACGCCTGGGGAGCGGCACTGTTGGCGCACATGATGGCTGACCTGTCCACGGGGACAGGTCGAGAGACGACCGTCAGTGGCTTCTCACCTTTTCTTCAGGTATACAGTTTCATTTTTCTTTTCTTTTATTTTTATCATGCTGGTGAATGCTTCACTAATATGATGCATGGATGCAGGTTTGGAGCCATCTATACATGCCGATGGGGCGCGCTGACCCACGGCCTGGAGGTGAGGGAGCTTTCCCTCTAGCACGGCGCTGGCTGCCGATTGTGTTTGGAGCCCCACTCGGCTACGAGTTGTGGGTGCTGCGGAGAGAGTTCCGTGACTTCCCTCCCTCGCTGGTATGAATGAATGTTATGCATCTTTCTTTTGCATTTATTTTGAATTTATTATGATGATGATGAAATGATGACATGTATGTTTATGAATGCAGGTTCAGTGGAGACCCTATGAGGGGATGACGGACGAGGGCCAGCCGTGGGTCGTAGCGGGCTGTCCTCGTTTTGAGCGTGAGCTTTGGGTTCACTGCCTGAGCGAGATCGAGCCGTTACGGCTTAGGTTGGTGATGAGGACACTAGGCCTTCACCAGGAGTGGGTAGAGGTAGGCGAGCCACGGGGCATCGGGAAGAAGACGCGCGGTCGTACGAAGGCGACCGACTGGAGGGTGCGATTCGAGGAGCAGTACGCCGACTGGCAGCGAGGCGGGACCAGAGTCACCTCTCGGGCGACTGACAGCTCCGAGTACCTCCGGCGCTACTGGGAGGTTTACGCCGGCCGACCCCAGATGAGGGTCTTAGGGGTATGTATGAATGCAATTATTTCTAAATTAAATGCAAATGCTTTCTATCATGTGACTAATATGTAATGAATGCAGGATGCGCGGGACATAGCGGCGATGGATGCCCAGGCCCACCTACACAGCCTGGAGGACCAGCTGGCCGCCACACGGGCTGACCTAGAGACCCTGGTGAGTGTTTAAATTATTCCTATATGCACGTGTATATCTTTTTTTGTTGAGTTATTGATGATTAGCCACTGACGATCTCAATGAATGCAGCGTGCCCAGCAGGGAGCAGTGAGGAGAGACCCAGGAGAGGCCTCCAGCTCGAGAGGGCCCAGTGCAGAGGTGACTGCACTGGCAGGGCAGCTAGCCGGAGCGATCGCACGAGCCGAGGCAGTAGAGCGTGATCTCGCTTCACGGGTAAATTCCAAAACACAAATCCATTCAAATATGATTATATAATTGTGCACTGACGAAAATCCATTTTACAGACTGAGGAGCTTCGAGCCGCTCTTACCTGCGTTGATGAGGGCTTCCGTGCGACGAGCACACAGGTGAGTGGTTTAAATCATGTATTGCTTGTATTGCTAGATTACTGAATCATCGCATTTAATTGTAGAATTGATGATTTGTTTACCTGTTTGCAGACGACTCAGCTTCAGGCGGTACGTACCGAGTTGGCGATCCGTGATCAGCGGATCTCAGAGCTAGAGAGGTCCCTGAGGCGACGAGAGGAGCTGCCTCAAGACGTGGCCGAGCTGCGGGTGGCTCTTGAGCTGGAGCGACGGGAGCGTGCCCGGGAGCGCGAGGAGCGTGCTCGTGAGCGGGAGGAGTACCAGGCGGAGCGTGCTCGGTACCAGGAGCAGGTAGCAGCACGCGAGCGAGAGCTGGCAGACTCGAGGACCCAGTTGATCCTTTCTCAGGAGCGGCTACGAGTGTCTGAGGAGCGTCTCCAGCGAGGGCGCGAGCGAGCACGGGCTGCGGGATACTCCTTCACCAGCTCCACTTTTGTGGCGGGCTCTTCCCTCCGAGAGAGGAGCGAGACAGGGGGTCAGGTTCGGGTTCCAGCTTCTTCACGGGGGCCCATGCCTCCTCCACCAGCGCCAGCTCGGGACGGCGAGGAGGAGGTTGAGAGTAGGAGAGAGGAGGGTGGAGGCGAGAGCTGAGCGACTTACTTGTACTCCTCCACCCTCACACTTGTACATGATAGACATTCATGATGTATATATATATAAGATTGAGATTTCTTTGTTACCTGAGCACTTTGTGTAGTTGTGGCCTTGTGTTTGTGTACTTTCCTCTTTCCACGTTCTTCGTGTTTGCTTTACTGTGCCCTGTACCTGCAACTGTAATCCATACCTTGAACAAACAGGTTAATTCATCTGTTCGACTTGGCCCCTTGCCCAATAAGCAAGGGGTAGCAATATTTTGACCTTAATGATGGGTCAAGGGGCCAAGCCTTTAATCAAATAAGACAAAATAAAATAGCTGATAGCGGGGAGATGCCTCATGCAAAGCACGCATATGCCAACCATAAATAAAAGATGCCCATGCAAAAGAATGCAAGCATACATCGTGAAGAAATGCATTTTTTTTTTCACTCATTTATATTTTTTTGTTATTTTTCCTGAAAAACGCGCCTTAGAGTAGGTCGTGGTTCGCATAAAGACGCCCTAGAAGACGGCGTGAATTTGAAAAGGAAATCTGATTTTTGAAAAAGTAACGACCTGCTCAGAGACGTTATTCTGAAAGAGACGACCTAATCTAGGACGTTAATTCTATAAAAAGCGCCTTAGCCGAAGGCGTTAATTGAATTATTCTGCAAAAAAGGTTGTCAAGGCTATCAAGACCACGGGTCCTACACGGTCACCATCTAAAATCCATTAACCTTTCTTGAGTAATTAAAAGGGAGTGGACGTGGTCATAGTTGACTTGTATTCGAGATTTCGCACAGTGCAATTTCTTTAGTCCGTCTTGACCATCCTGCCAGTTCGTGACTTACCGCATAGAAAGGATGGAAGAAAATATAAGGGAAGCCCATAAGGGATTCTGAGATGCTCAAGGCAAAGTTACCTCCCCTACCCTATGCCTGTTGGGGTTCGGTCTTTGGCGTAGGAAAATTTTGTTGCCTTTTTGCCTCTTTTATATTGCACGCATACGCCCAAGGTTTTCCTTGCGGGGACTTTGCCCTCTTGACATGCTTTTCTTTTCACAACTTGACTTTCACTTCGGAATTGATTTGCATTGATGAATAAAAACCTAATTGTACTTGGGCTTTTATGGCATTTGCTCCCTTTTGGGCCCTGACTTCCACCTACTAGGGCGGCGGATAGGCTTGGCGTGTCTACCCTGAGGTCTCCCTTCCTCCCTTATGGGCCGAAGAAGAAAAGAACGGGTATTGTCTTTCACTTTTAGTCAGGTTTTTGACTTTCTATTGGATTTTGCACTGCTTGAGTTCAAGAATAAAGCGTGTAGTGTGTGCGGGAGTCAACCCCCTTTTAAGTTAGCAAGACTGATGAATGAATTCTGAATTTTGACCTTTCGGACCTTGATCCTTCGTGTGCCATGGCACCAATTTCGATCTCTTTTATATTTTTTTTGTTTGCTTTTTGGAATTTCTATTTTTTTTGGTTTTTGGAAATATTCCACTTTGTTTTGGATTTTTGAAACAATTTTCATTTTGTTTAGATTTTGAATCAAGGGTAGTATTTCTTAAGATACAAACCATTCCAAGGGTGAGTTAACTCTTCTCCTTCAGCATTAATCAATTTATAAGCATTGCCTGGAAAAACGTCTTTTATAACAAACGGTCCTTCCCAATTGGGTTGGAGTTTTGAGCGAGGGCCACCCGGCTTTACGAAAATCCTCTTAATTACCATCTCACCGATTTTGAATTTTCTCTCAATTACTTTCTTTTGATAAAAATGCGAGAGCCTATTTTGATAAACGCGCGCATGCTCAGCGGCGACCAGACGCTTCTCATCTAGGAGTTCCAATTGGGCGAGGAGTGAATCACGACGCTCATTAATAGAAAATTTCTTATCCAATTGTACTCGTAGAGAGGGAATGATAATCTCATAAGGGACTACCGCCTCCATTCCATAAGTAAGGGCGAAAGGGGTTTGCCCAGTGGGGGTTCGAATGGAAGTTCGGTAGGCCCAGAGAGCTTCAACTAGCTTGTCTGGCCAATCCGAAAATTTATTAGCCTCACACGTCTTTTTGACAATTTTTATCAAAGTTTTGTTAGTTGCCTCTGCTTGGCCATTGCCCTGCGGATAATAGGGAGAAGAATGATGCAATTCAATGTTATACCTGTTGCAGAGATCCTTGATTTCTTGAGAGATAAATTGAGGTCCATTGTCGGTGACGATGGTGCTTGGGATGCCGAACCTCGTGATGATGTTCTTCATTATAAACTTGCAGATGGTTGACGCTTTGATCTCCATGTAAGCTTCTACTTCCGCCCACTTGGTGAAGTACTCCGTTGCCGTGAGGATGAATGATTTTTGCTTGGTCAGGAGGTTCGAATCACCAAGAGGTCCAATGATATCAAAAGCCCACATGGAGAAAGGCCATGGGGAGGATGTAGGATGGAGTGAAGAAGCAGGAGAATGAATCTTGTCGGCGTGCAGTTGACACTTAACACACCTTCGAACATAGATGGAACAATCTTCTTCTAGAGTTGGCCAATAGAAACCTAGCCTAAGGATCTTCTTAGCTAGCATCTGGCTATTCACATGACCACCACACACTCCAGAATGCGTCTCTTCCACAACTTTCCATGATTCATCATCGTCGAGGCATCTTAATAAAACACTGGTAAGCCCTCTCCTATAGAGCACACCTCCAATCAAAACATAACGCTGAGCCACTCTTCTAATTGCTTTCTTTTCTTCTGCGGTGACTTCCTCGGGATAGGACTGATCATTGCAATATCTGGCAATCTCATAATACCAAGGCTTCTCTTCGTCAGCCAATTCTTCTTCCCAGTCTAAAAGCATGACCTCTTTGCCTTTAAGGGATTCCTTTTGCTTGTCCTTCTCAAGCACCTTATCCCTAATATCGAGGAATGCACGATCCTTAATAGCTGGCGTGTCACGCTGATGAATTAGAGGAACATGAAAATCACGCTCAGGAGGGAAGACTAAAGCAGAGGCCAAAGAAGCAAGGGCGTCGGCCAAGATATTTTGGCTACGAGGAACATGGACGAAGATCAATTTGGTGAAGAGTTTGGCATAAGCTGAAGCAAGTTCCTGGTAGGGTTTGAGCTTAGGATTGACAGTGCGGCATTTGACCAACACCTGGCGCAGAATGAGCTGACTGTCACCCACAATCCTCAAATGGGTGACACCATATCGATGAGCGGTTTGAAGACCGGCCAAAAGAGCTTCATACTCAGCTATATTATTGGTGGCGGGAAAAGTGAGCCGAGTAGCAAATGGGATGGTGACCCCTTCTGGTGTTAAAAGAACCATGCCGATCCCTCTTCCTTGGGAATTTAGAGCTCCATCAAAATGTAATGTCCACATAGGATCGTGGGGTTGATTAATGGACATTAGTTCTTCATCTGGAAACTCCGAATTGACAGGATCAAAACGCGGTAGAGGGTGGTGAGCAAGATGTTCGGCAATGGCGTAACCTTTGATAGCTTCTTGCTGAATGTAAGTGATATCAAACTGAGAGAGGAAGCTTTGCCAGCGTGCTAATCGATCAGTGAGGACAGATTTTTCAAGGAGGAATTTAATCGGATTCATGCGAGCAATGAGGTGAACCTCGTGAGCTAAGAAATAGTGCTTTAACTTCTGAACTACCCAGACTAAAGCAGCGCAAGTTTTCTCCATGGCTGAATACCTCTGCTCACAGGGGTTGAGAAGTTTAGACAAGTAGTATGCTGCCCTCTCCTTACCTTCTTCATCTACTTGAGCTAAGACAGCACCTACAGAGTCATCCAGGACTGAGACATAGAGAATAAGTGGTTTGCCTGGAATCGGCGGCCTCAGGACAGGAGGATTGGCCAAATAATCCTTCAATCCGTCAAAGGCTGCCTGACACTTGTCATCCCAATTAAACTTGACTCCCGGCTTAGTAAGCTCGTAAAACGGCCTACATCTTTGTGAATGCTGGGAGACGAAGCGACGAATGAATTGCAACCTCCCGATTAATCCTCGAACTTCCTTCAAATTCTTGGGAGGAGGCATATCTCTAATGGCCCTTGCCTTGTTGGGATCAACTTCAATTCCCCTCTTGCTAACACTGAAGCCAAGCAACTTCCCTGAAGAAACGCCAAACACACACTTCTTGGGGTTCATCTTCAACTGATACTCTCGTGATCTTTGCAAGACCTTAGCTAGAACCCCAGGATGTTCAATCCTTGTCCTTGATTTCACAACCAGGTCATCCACATACACCTCAATATAAATATGAATCATGTCGTGAAAAATCGCCATCATAGCCCTCTGATAGGTGGCTCCAGCATTCTTAAGTCCAAAAGGCATGACCACATAACAATAAGTACCCCATGGCGTAGTGAATGATGTCTTCTCTTGATCTTCTTCAGCCAGACGAATTTGATTGTAACCTGAGAAGCCATCCATGAAAGAGAGAGTCTCAAATCCTGCCGTATTATCGATCAAAACATCAATATGAGGGAGGGGGAAGTCATCCTTGGGACACGCATGGTTGAGATCCCGAAGTCTATACAAATCTGAACTTTTCATCTTTCTTCATAACCGGGATGATGTTAGCCACCCAATTGGGGTAGAGGACAACTCTAACAAATCTAGCCTTATGGAGCTTGTCGACCTCTTCTTTCATCTTTAAAGCCATATTAGGGTGGAAACGCCTCAACCGTTGCTTGACCGGCACAGACCCTGGCTTAAGTGTAAGGCGATGTTCAACGAGCGCAGGGTCTAAACCAGGCATATCTTCATAACTCCATGCGAACGTGTCCTTGTATTCTTGCAGGACCAAAATGAGCGCCTCCTCTTCGGAGGGCGGTAAATTCTTGCTTATGAGGACAATCCTAGGGTCTTCCTCGGTACCCAAATTAATTTCTTTGGTAGGCTCTTCTACAGAAGCTGATGGTTCGTCAAATCGTCATATGCCACTAGCAAAAGCATCAGCCTCGTCCTCATATTCTTCATAACTTTCATCCCCTTCTTCAATAGGGTCTTCGTCATTCATAATTTCATAGACACCCAAACCCTCATAAGACACAACAGTATTCTCATATTCCAGCTCTGGCAGGATGATTGGATTCTCTATAAATTCAGGAAGAGCTAAACAAGCCTGGCATCTGATAGCTAACTCCAACAGAAACCTACGAGGAATCTGCTTACCCTTGGATTTCTTATAAGAATCTACCCCATGAATTTTATTAGAAGAAGAAGAACAACTAGCTTGACTAGAAGAAGAAAAAGAAGGAGGTGAAAAAGTGGATACAGGAGGTAATACAGAGGAAGTCCCCTCACCAGAGGGGGAGAAAAGATTTAGCAATGAATCTTGAAGGAGCGGCCCCTGGGTCGGGACGCACTCAGAAGAGAAATAGGAGGTCTCCTCAACAGAAATGAAGGATTGGAAATTTGGGAATTTGGCATTTTTTTTCGTTTTTGTTTTTTTCTTCATTTTTATTTTCTGTTTCAAGAAGAAAGCAGTGTGAAGGGAGGATAGCAGGAGGAGTGGAAATTGCCAGATCAGAGAAAGATTGAATCAGTGATGGCCCGCGAGGGGGCGTGATGGAGAGTTTAGAAAATCGCTCGAGGAGCGAAGAAGGAATTGTGAGAGAAACTTGGATTGAATCTGGAGATAAATTGATTATAATCGGAGGTGGTCTTGGCACGCGACCAAACCGATGAGAATATAGAGAAGCAAGCACCGATGGATGCATGGAAGTGAGAGAAAAGAGGCCGGCCCACAGCCTGTCCACAGTGAATCCTTCTTCAAACGGAACATCTGGCTCTCCAGTATCAGTGTAGTCACTCAGCAGCTGCCTCTTATCTGTAATTGCAGCTGGCATCTCAATCAATTCATGAATAAGTGGCGGCCATTCCGGGTCAGTCGGCATGAAGAGGCGGCTCAAAGAAATAGTAATATCCTGCATATCGAACCACCTGTACCAGTCACATTCTGGATCATCCATTTTTCTTCTTTTGTCAGGCCTTAAGGACTCCAGGGCTTTGTATGTGGCCAACGGGGCAATATGACGAGCAAACTGTCTAGCATGAACATCCTGACAGTCTAATATGGAAGTGATTATTGTAGTTTGCTCATTATTTTGAAAGCCACCTGCGACAGAATGCGTCTTCAATGTCCAAGTGAGCGGTTGGCGATCTATTTTTAATGTGGATGTCATAAATGCCCATGGTTCATCTTTGTTTTTGCCTGGCCCTTTGTAACCTAGGCCACCTCGTGTAATCAGTTTCTGAGGTTTAACATGCCTAATTCTACCTTGACAATTGGCACCCAGACCTTTGCCATTTTGATACCCCATTTCATTAAGATGTTCCAGCCAGAGGTGTTCATCATTGTTTTCTTCTTTTTCCCCTTGGCGGGCAGGGGTGTCATAGCAACCGTTGTGACTTTTTCTGGCATTGGTCGTGGACAAGGGACGTCCAGCACAGATAATAGTGGCTTGTTGGCCGGTCACATGGATGGAACTGATGAAGCCACATGAATATCCTCCTCTGGCAAAATCGGCATACTGGTAACTTTAATAATGCGGCCCTTGTGTGGGAATTTAAGGCATTGGTGATTTGTGGAGGGCACCGCATCGAGTTGCTGAATGTAGGGGCGTCCCAGAATGCCATTAAATGTCGGGTCCATATCTAGAATGTGAAAATCTGCTGTGATGGCGACAGGACCCAAACTTACTTTTAACGTAATCATGCCTATAGGAGGTTTCTTCGTGTTATCATATGCAGTGACTGTGATAGTAGACGGCCGTATTTGGCTTTCCGGAATGCCACACAACTTCAAGGTGCTAGGTGGCAAGACATTGATGGATGCCCCAGTGTCCACCAGACATTGCTTAACAGCCACCTTATTAATGTCAACTGTGATGCATAGAGCGTACTTTCTTGCTGGGAGTGGCGCCAGTTCATGTTCATGGAAAGTAATTGCCGGCTGACTGCTAGCGGGCGTTAAAACCGTGACTATCTGCTCAACTGGAATGTCCTCATTGACCATCACCTTTTGCAGATATTCTTTCAAAGCTAGCTGATGAGTGGTGGACCTTTTAATTAATTCCAGGATTGAAATCCTTGCTGGGGTTCGATCCAAGTGCTTTAGCAAATCATACTGAGTCCCTGGCACTGACTCTTGTTCTTGTTCTTGTTCTTGCGGCCCCTGCACGGGCTCTAGCTCTCTCTGTGGAAAAATACGGTGGAATATCCATCCACTGCGGAGCGGCGCCACGCCTTGACGTGCCTCTGTCGGGACAAGTGTGGGAGGGGGATTAGAAGAAGAAGAAGGTGTGTTGGTGTTAAGAAGTGGTGGAGTGGGAGTTCCCGCAGAGGGAATCCCTGTAGAGGGTGCTGGTGCCCTGGTAGGAGGCGTAGAGGTAGAAAGGGATACCCGAATGCGGGGGGAATTGGTGGGGGGTGGAATGAGAAGGGTTCTGGGTACAAAAGGTGGCGGAACCGATGGTGGGGGGATCCTTGACGGTGAAGGAGTAGTGGTGGCGGGTGCAGTGGGCGTTGGTGATGGGCGGATGAGGAGTGGCCTAGATGGCAATGGCGAAGGGTTGGTGGTGGATGGGTTTTGTTGTGGCGTAGGCTGTAGAGGTGGTAAGCGTGTAAGAAGGGGGCGAACCGGCGAGGTTGGAGAATTGGCGGTAGGAGGTGAATTAACGGGGCGTAGAAGAGATCGGCCCACTTGAGGGGTAGGAGAAGAAGAAGGGGTGCGCAAGAGGTGCGGAGGTTGATTTTGATTATGATAAAGTGCCCCGACAGAGGCGTTTTCTTCATGCCATCCCTGCCCTCTCTCCACCTCATAGAGAGACGTGACAGGGTTTACGTGCTGGTTTGGCGGGTGCTCCGGCAGTGGATTGTGGACAATCCCCATATCGTGCTGAGGCGCTGGAGCTTGTTGTTGCTGCTGTGGAGCTGGTTGCTGCTGAGCCTGTTGTTGCCGAGGAGACCTTCTTTCTTTCATGGTGGCGATGAATTGTCTCATCTCATCCCAATTGATGTCACCCTGATCATTTAGGTCATAAATGTAATCTCTGAAGTGGAAGCAACGATCAAGGTTATGACCAGGTGCATGATGAAAAGCGCAGTAACGGGATGTGTCAACATTAGCGGGCCACGCTGTTCTTTCCCTTGGTAATATGAGCAAATCGGCGGCCATTAAAGCATTGAAAATATCCGGGAGATTTTCTGGCAGTGGAGGGTAGTGGTCCCTTTTGGGGCCAAGTGGTGGTCTCCGTTGTTGTTGTTGGCCATAGTTGGTAGGTGGTGGTACCTGGTGGTACTGTTGCGGAGCTGGAGGGTTAGCACGGGGCGCTTGGTTTGGCGGTGAAGCAAAGGAATGTTGGGGTGCGAATTGGCGTTGTGGAGTGGAGTTGAAATGGGGGCTTTGTGGTGGAGGAAGGTTAGGACGTAGATTAGCTTGATGGGGGTGGCCAACTACGCCAACCTGCTCATTTGCAATAGTGCCCTCCGTCGTGGGCCCGCTGTTGTTGACAGTTGTGGTTTTCTTGAATAGCCGTGACTTCGGCTCAAACATGCCTATAATGGGCGAATCCTTCATCTGCGTCTGGATATAACGAGCTCTCTCATAGAGCTTCTCCATGGTGGTTAACCGTTTCATGGCCAGTATGTGTCGGAACTGATGAGTGGCATTGGAAATTATCATCTTGACTTGTTCCGGTTCAGACAGTGTATCTTTCAACTTTTCGGCCATAGACCGCCATCTATCAGCAAACATTATGAAGTCCTCCTCGGGCTTCATCTTTTCCGCGACCAGATCTGTGAGCGAAAGGGATGGTCCGACCCGGTCTCTGTATTTTTGCAAGAACTTCCTTTGAACAATATCGAAGTCGCCGGCATCAGCGGAATCCAGTGAATAAAACCATTCAAGGGCTGGCCCCTCCAGAGATCTCCTGAATAAATAGGCCAAAGAGGCCTTGTTGTCTTGCCAGAAGGAGGTCTCGTACCTGAAGTCCTTCAAATGAATAAAAGGATTACCAGTCCCATTATATCGCCGGAAGTTCGGCATTTCAGATGGTGGTAAGTGGAAGACGGGCAATGTAGGGAGTGAAATTTCTGGGGCATTCTTAGCCGTGGTGACCTTCTTTAGTTGCTCCTCCATGCTGGCCAATTTCTGGAGTAATAGCATATTAGTGTCGGACTCGACTGGGGCCGGATTTTGAATAAAAGAATGTGGTATAGGTGTCCGCAGAATTCGGGGAGGTTGGAACTGAGGCCTAACCGCTGAATAGCTCGCCTGTTGGGCCGGCATGGCCGCACCGGGCGTTGGTGGACGAGAGGGGGGTTTGTGCAAGACCGCCTGGTCATTAGTGAGGTGATGGCCACTCTCGGCCGGAGGGGGATTGGAGGATGAAGAGGGAGCAGACTTCCCTTTCAAAGCGGCCTGAATAGCATGCCGTTGGGAATCGTCTAACTGAGATAAAGCATTAATTAAATCCGTGACATTGAGAGATGGAGAAGAATTCCCCGAGGTGTTGGAGGGTAAAGTTTGGGAAGAGGGCACAACCTCTTGAGGAGTGGTATCAACCACATGGATTTGAGGATGATGGGACTGAGGAGGAGGGTAATTTCCCTCATAATAGATGGAATCCTGGGGGGGGTCTCATATTGACCAAAATATTCTCATCCTCATCATCATAAGAATACCCGTAGCCTGCCATGTTGATGATTTTTCCTGAACGGAGTTTCATGTTTAAGAGGAGAGACAACTTTATAAAGGCAGTATCAAACAAACAACCACTCAATCCAAACAAGTCTAAACAAATCAATCCAAGCAAGTGTATGCAACCAAGTTGAGATGAACGCAAGATTTTAGTGTTATGCTTGAGATTAGAGTGGATTAAATTGTTGAATAGTTCACTTCTGTTTGCAATGTGAAACCTAGTTGATCCAAGTGTAACCTCCGGGTCAACTAGATTCTTTCTCTCTCCTCACTAACGATAGGTTCTCTATACTCCAGGTACTTTAAGGGTACAACCAGCCCGGCGTCCGTGAGGGAATCCACGGGTGCGGGGACTTACAGAGGTCTTGGAAAAGGGATTTTCGGTCCAAAGAGACGGAATGCTCAATGGAGGGTCATCCCGATTCCAAGAGAGGTGTGTGGAATCCTAGTGTAGAGAGAGGAGGTCTCTCAACCAAATGCCACAATATGCAAAATAAGATGATAAGATCACAGCAATATAGGCAAGCAATGTAATAACCAAACAAACTATCACAGACAGCAATAGGAAGCAGGCTTCTGTAAAACGCAGGAAAGAGACGACCTGGGGCAGGTCGCTATCAACCAAAGCAACGACAGGGTCACTGTCGTGAATCACTGCGAGAGGCCATGAGCCAGCAGTGAGAAACAAAGACACGCCTCTGGTTGAGGCGCGAAATATGAAAAGGACGCCTCTGAGTGAGGGCGTCAAATCTGAAAAAGCGCCTTGAGGTGAGGCGCTATGCAATAAAAGAACACCCTAGGGCAGGGCGTGAATTCACAGGTAGCGTGATAAAAGCAGTAAAATGATGAAATACGTCTTGACAGAAGACGTAACACAGTAATAAAATACCCTGGATGAAGGCGTTAAAAGAAAAGGCGCCTCTGTTTGAGGCGTGAATTCAGGAATTATGCAATCACAAACTGGCTGATCTCGGGGAGTGTGCAGGGTGCACAGGGGAGGGTGCCCGTGGGGCACAAGAGGAGGGGTACCGTGGGTACCGAGGGGAAAGGGCACACGTGGGTGCCGAAGGGGAAAGGGCACACGTGGGTGCCAATAGGAGATGGTAATCAAAAGAAAAACAGTGGATGTCCCACCGTGATCGCCAATTTGTAGATCGTGATAAATCCGCACACGAAGAAGAAATTTAAATATGAGAAAGCATAACAAAAATAAGGGGGAGATGATATAATAATAAGGAAAAGAAGCACGTGGTGCTACTAAGGAGGGTGATCGCCAGAGGGGTTACCTCAAGAAGAAACAAAGAAGATCGCGAATACCTGGTGGAAAATAGAACGCGGGATGGATTGTGAATTCCTCCTCCTCCTTCAACCGACCGACCGATGAAGGGGGGTTTTCCTTTATTGATTACCTTGCAAAAGAGACAAAACACACAAGCAGTGGATCAGCCAAGTGCACGTAGTATCAATCCCAAAGATGATATGAAGATGAGAAAAGAACAAAACATGCGCACCTTATTTTGTTTTAAAACCCCTAAAGAAATAGGGAAGGAGGAGATATGATGCTAATGCAAACGTAAAAGAAGAGAACACAGTGATGATGAAGCTAATGCAAAAAAGAAGAAAACAACATAGTGATGATGAACGATGGATGAAGACGAAGCAACACAAACAGAATAAATGAAAAACCCTGCTGTCCCTGACGACAGTAAAGGGAAACAAGGTGGACGCGGTTGATCGGAAGCAGAGGAAGCAGATCCCTTTCTAAACGATCGCACAGGAGGAAGATGAAGCTCTGTAACTCCCGAACTCGTAAACCTCTGATCGTAACCTGTGAACTCTCTGACCCGTCAACCTCTGTCTAGATCGACCAGAGCATCCTTTTATAGGATTTCAATCGAAGATAAGCTCAAATTTGGGAAGATAAGGATAGGCAATGATCAAAGAAGGCAGGACTCTAACTCCAATTCGAGCAAGGAGACCATTGGAGGCAAGGAACTACTCAGGAAAGGCATACTCAAACACGACACCGAAGGATAAAACACGACCTTCAGAAGGGCGTCAAATCACAAATTGACGACCTACATTAAGACGCTACTCAAAACACGACCACAATCAAGGGCGTCACTTCTTGGATTTAATTTTGGCAATAAAACTTACTTCATTTGAAAATTATGAGAACACGCCTGAGATGAAGGCGTTAATTGAAACCACGCCCTGAGGAAGGACGTTAATCAATAATTTAAACTTATTTTGAATTTATTTTGAAACCGAATAATACCAGGAATTGACGCCCTGACATTTGGTCGTCCTTTCTTTGAACACGCCCCATGTTAGGTCGCTATATAAAACACGCCCCTCCTCAGGTCGCGAATCATAAAAAATGCAAGAACAAACCAAAAAACACACAAAAATAGAAAAACTTCATATTATGAATATATCGAAGTTCACTTTGGGGCGTCAACATAGTGACATGAGATTTGATCAACATAGCGTCAATTTTGGCGTGTCTACAGGCTTGCGTTTACATTGACTTCATGACTTGATTTCAAGAGCATGCCCTGCATGTTGTGTTCACTTAATTTGAACATTCATTGATGGCACAATAACAGACTATCTCTCACACTTTACATTTTATTTTTATATAAAGTCAATGGATATTGATTTTTGCTATGAAGACAAAGTGTTTGACAAAATGCTTCTTAATTTACTTACATGAACTTAAATCTCACGTGATGTTGAGAACAGAGGTTCGTGACTTAAGAATGCCCTGGTTCAAACGTAAAGTCACGAGAACCAGGATCATGGCTTGTGATCGAGAGCATTTCATTAAGAAGAGATTTCACCATGTAGAAAGTAGAAAAGCTAAGATCGTGACACGTGGATAGTTTAAACTCAGATCTGAACTAATTCTTGGGCGAGAAATGTGGCTTCCACGCGCCCTCTGATTGTTGCTTATATATAGGGGGGCAGAGCATCCAGATCCAGAAATCTAGAAAAAAATCAACCAAGAAAATAGTGAGCAACAAAGAGAAAGAAGAAGAGAGAGATTGAAGAGAGCTGAAGTGAGCGAGATCAGAAAAGTCAGAGTGTAGCAGTGAGAGCTGTGAAGGAATTCAAAGTGAAATCTGAGAGAAGAAAACAAAGTATTGTTGCTGAGAGAAAGAAGAAGAGAGAAAGAGTTGCAGAGAGGTTGTAGCAGCTCGTTAAGAGAAGGAAGAAGAAGAAGAGAGATCATGGTTAGGATATCCTATAGTCTGATAGTGGTTCTGGATCAGATCCATACCACTTTGCTCCGAGTGAGCTACAGCTTTTGTGCTTTCATTTCTAGCTTTCTGTCGCTAGCATAATTCAATTTTTCTATTTTCTTAAACCTTTGTTAGAAGCTGTGAATCAGCAGTGGCATAAGCTGTAAGGCCCAGTGCAAGTTGTTAGTCAGCGGATGGCAAGCTGTAAGGCCCAGCGCAAGCTGTTAGTCAGTGGATGGCAAGCTGTGAGGCCCAGCGTAAGCTGTTAATCAACGGATGGCAAGCTGTGAGGCCCAGCGGATGTAGGCAAGTTGTGATGCCCAGCCGTTCAAGCTGTTAGTCAGCGGAAGCCATACTTAGATTGGGTGTGGGGTGGATGTAGATCTGGAGGACCGAACCACCTAAAAATCATTTGTGCAGTGTGGATTGTTTGTTCTTGGGTTTCACCGCTAGATGAATAATTAGGTTCGCTCAACATCATTATCTAATTGTTAGTGTTCTTTACCATAGTTAATTCTGAATTTAACTAAGCCCATCTATTTTAATTCTGCATAGCTGCAACTTAGATTTTTTTTGAATTGGCCAAAAATAGTTGAGGGGATTCATTCACCCCCCTCTGAATCCAGATCTACACCAACTTCATTGGTATCATAGCATACCATCGACTCTACAATTGGTATCAGAGCGGGTGTCCGCATAGAGGGTCCAACGACCTGTAGATCTATTCCTGCATTACTCTTGGTGCGATCTGGTTTCATCTATTTCTTACTGTTGTTTCTGATCCGATCTGATTTGATTGTCATTCATGGCTGAAATTTCTCAATATACTGGTCTTGATTTTTATTGTTGAGTATATCCAAGTGATTTTGATGATAACAAACCCAGGGTTATATGTTTTATCACATGCTATGTTTCAACTATCAAGTTTGAATTTAACACGCTCTCAAAGCCTACTTCACCATGTAATAAGCTTAATTGTTTAAACCCGTCCAAATGCAAAATCCTTGTTTTGGTTTATAAACCACCCAGGCTAAGCTTATACCCACTCACCTTGATTGGAACAAGGTAGCCATAAACTGTTTCATTCATATATTATATTGCATTTGCTAACCTTTTATTTTTTTTGCAGAAACCCCAGCCAGCGGTCGACCGCCAGCTTCTAGCGGTCGACCGATTTTCCCAGCAACGAATGGGCAATTCCCTGTAAAAATTCCGGTCGATTTCCCCTATGCACAGGTCGACCGCCAACCTCGAAAAGCCCCTATTGGTGACTTTTTGTTCTCAACGTGGGAAGTCTCTCTTCAAGGATTTGTTTAATCCCAAAGTCATCAATCTTCCCATGATTTGTGGATCTGGTTCCTGGCTTGTCCCTTGACCATTCATGAGTTATAAAAACATCTCATTGAGGCTTGTAACCCTAATTAATCAAAGGAGACCAAGGGAGGCTATCAAGGGGAGATTGAAGAGCTGGTATTGTAGCCATGAATAGTGCTCCGAGAAGGACGATCTTCATCCATCTTCAAGCAACATCTGGAGCAGATCAACCCCGAGCCAAGAGGAGATCAAGCTGCATCCACAACCTTCTTCATCAACTAAGGGGGAGCTTGAATCTGAAGTTTTCTTTTTGTGTCTTCCATTCCAATCTTGCTGGGCTTTAATTTTTGTGTTCTTGTTATAGTGAAACACCCGTGTGTGTGTGGATCTACGCAGATCTCTGTGTGTGTGTCAATGATCGCTTTGTTCTTCACCTCTCTTTGTGTTTCAGTGCTTGTGCACCTTCGTGGGAGTTCTGAACTCACACGAGTGTGTGTGTGTGTGTCTTGATCTTGTAACCTTCTACAAGATAGTGTGTGAATCCTCACCGTCGGTGAGTGGTGGACGTAGGTTGCAGTTGTTGCATCCGAACCACCTAAAAATCGTGGTGTTCTGCATGGTTTGCTCCTTATCTCCTACCTCCATTCTGCTATAGCTCATTTGCATATTGCGTTATCACATAGTTCCTTTGTTTAGATCTAGCTTTATTAACCTTTTTACGGGAGATCTTTGGTATATCAAAAGGTAGCTTCTGATCGACACGGTCAGTCATGTCGGGAGGAAAATACCTTGTGTGAGAAAATCTTTGGATTCCCGAACTCCACCTGGTACCAAAGAACTGCTATAGGGGTTGATTTAGCCAGATTCATTTTGTATTTCAACAGATCTATTATTATTTGTTGGTTGTTCTTAATACTTGTTTCAAATCTTTTAAAAGCTGTTAAAATCTGTCATCACCCAATTCACCCCCCCTCTTGGGTGTCATTGATCGCGGGACTTCAATTGGTATCAGAGCTAAGGATCTATTTCTTTCAGATCTAACGATCTTGAGTAAGATCCAGATCAATGGCAAACAAGGGTATGATGCCTGAGGGTCACTCCATTCATCATCCTCCTTACTTCGATGGCTCAAATTATTCCTATTAGAAAAGTAGGATGCTTGACTTTCTAAGAGCCCAGGAGTATGAGATCTGGAGAGTTGTGGACAAGGGTCCTTACAAACTCGGGGAGGATGAAGAAAAATGGACACCCGAGGAAATTAAGAAATGCACTGTAAATTTTAATGCTATGAACATTATGCAATGTGATATACATCCTAATGCGTTTTCTCGTGTATCCATGTGTAGTTTAGCAAAGGAGATGTGGGACAAGTTGCGGCTGATCTATGAAGGAACCTTGGAGGTCAAGGTGACCAAGGCCAACCTTTTGATCCGAGATTATGAGCTCTTCAAAATGAAGCCTGAAGAGACAATTTCAGAGATGTTTGCAAGGCTAACCGTGATCACGAATGATCTCAAAAGTCTTGGGAAAGATTACACTAATTCTGAGCTCGTAAGAAAAGTGTTGAGATCCCTCCCTCCTGCGTGGCACACCAAGGCCACAGTCATTGAAGACTCCAAGAATCTGTTTACACTCACTCTCGATGAGCTCATAGGGTCACTCATGACCTATGAGATAAATATGAAGAGGACAGTCGAGGAAGATACGAAGAAGAAAAAGGTAATTAGATTGAAAGCTCATCAATCTGATGAAGACTTTCAAGAAGAAGAATCAAGTGAAGAAAGCAACGAAGAAGAAAACTTGGCCATGATAACTCGCCAAGTGAAAAGATTTTTGAGGAAGAAAAGAAACTTCCAAAGCAATTTCAGAAAGGGGCAAAGGAAGCCCACTCAAACCAAGGGCGAGCCAAGCAAACCAAGTAGCATCATATGCTACAAATGCAAGAAGCCCGGACACATGAGGGGAGAGTGCCCAGATCTGAAGAAGAAATTCAAAAAAGATAATTTCAGAAAGTCCAAAGCCATGGTCGCCACGTGGAGCGATGAAGAGGACGAACCGTCCGATGAGGAGATACAAGAACTCGTGGAAAGCCTGTGCCTCATGGCACACGAGAATGACTCAACGGAGGTAAATTCTGACCCTGATTTTATTTCCAATGAACAATGGGAGTCTGAATATGAAAAACTGTATACTAAATACAAGAAAATCAGATCTGAAAATAAAACTCTCAAAAAGAAAATTGATGATTTGTCACATGAAGATATCTTTGTTAAGTTTGAAAAATTTGAACAGGAATGGTTTGAGGCAACGAAAGAAAAAGAATGCCTGCTACAGATGATTTCAGATTGTGAAAAAGCCAAAGAAGAGCTATCTTGCAAAATGTCTGAAATGGAGAAAGTGTGTGAAAAAATGAAAATTAAAGAAAAAATTCTGAAATCCACAAACTCAGAACTTGAAAAGAAAAATGTGAGTTTAGATAAAGAAGTGGCTGAACTTCAGTCCACCTTGTCAAGATTTGTAAAGGGCAAACAAAATCTAGATAACTTGTTGGGAGTTAAAGTCAATTTTCAAAATGAAGGACTGGGATACACTCCTCAAAATAAAAAATCTTTTGAGCATAAGATCACCACATCCTTTGTTCACAAAAAAGATAACAACCATGCTTCATGTTCCAATTCTAAACCAAAACATGTCCAACCCAAACCACGATAATTTCAAAGAAAGTTTGCATATGTTAACTGTTATCATTGTGGTTGATTTGGTCATGTTATTGCAAATTGCTGGTTCAAATAAAGTTCACCAAGAAATCATATTTTTTGGACCAAGAAAAGATATGCATAGAACTGGACTAACTCCTACGGACCCAAACTAGCTTGGGTACCAAAATCATTTGCATGAGAATGTTATTTCTTGCAGATATGTCTTGAACCCAGGGGGAGCAAGTGGTACCTAGACAGCGGCTGCTCAAGGCATATGACAGGGGACAAGAAAGCGTTCTCTATGCTGCAAGACAAGGATGGAGGCTCAGTTGCCTTTGGTGGAAAAGACAAAGGTAAAATAATTGGAATTGGCAACATAGGTAAGAATTCTGAAACCTTGATTGAAAATGTTCTTTTGGTGAAAGGTTTGAATCATAACTTGCTGAGCATAAGCCAACTGTGTGACAAAGGCTTCAAAATTATTTTTGATGCCATTACCTTGTCATAAACAAAACTCCAATGAAATCAGATTCATCGGCAAGAGAAGCAACAATGTATATACCATCGATATTGATGATGTTTCTTGTGATGATATATGTTTGGTAGCTAACAATCATTACAATGCATGGCTATGGCACCGAAGACTAGGTCATGCTAGTTTTGGAGTAATCTCTAAGTTGTCTAAACATGACTTGGTGAATGGTTTGCCAAAGTTAAAGTTTGAAAGTGATAAAATTTGTGAGGCTTGCACAAAAGGCAAGCAAACACGCATATCCTTCAAAAATAAGAACATTTTTTCTACCTCCCAGTCTTTGGAATTGCTGCATCTTGATTTGTTTGACCCAACTAGGACATCCAGCCTAGGAGGGAATCCTATGGTTTCGTTATTGTTGATGATTATTCCAGATTCACTTGGGTGTTATTTCTATCCAATAAAAATGATGCATTGATGGAATTTCAAGTGTTTTGTAGGAAAATCTAAAATGATAGAGGCTACCTTATCACCACTATCCAAAGTGATCATGGTGACGAATTTGAAAATCATGAGTTCAACAATTTCTGTGAAGAGCATGGGTATACACACAACTTCTCATCACCAAGGATGCCCCAACAAAATGGAGTGGTGGAGAGGAAAAATAGAACATTGATAGACATGGCACGGACCATGTTAAGTGAAAACTCTCTACCAAAATATTTTTGGGCTGAGGCGGTAAGTACAGCATGTTACATCATCAACAGGGCAATGGTAAGGCCCATTTTGAAGAAAACTCCGTATGAGCTCTACAAGGGTAAGAAACTGAATATTTCTCATCTTAAACCCTTTGGTTGTTCATGTTTCATCCTGAACAATGGTAAGTTCAACCTCGGTAAGTTTCATGAGAAAAGTGACAAGGGAACTTTCCTAGGCTATGCACTCAATTCTAGAGCCTATCGAGTGTTCAATAAACGGACCTTAGTTGTTGAAGAAAGTCCTCATGTAATTTTTGATGAATCTAACTAAAACTAACTACATAAATTGTGGATGAAGGAGAAGCCCTCAAAGATTCAACCAATGCTGGAACATCTAAAGCCAAGGATGAACCAAAGGAAGAAATACCCAGTAAGAGTGAAGAAGATGAAGATCCTTCAATTGAGACACTGCAAGAGCAGCAAGTGCAGCACCCTGACTTGCCAAGCACCTCTACATTTTTAAAGGATCATCCAGCTGAAAACATAATCAATAATCCTCAAGATGGGGTAAGAACCAGAGCATCTCTAAGGCAAGTAGAAGAAGAAGATTTGATAGCCTTAATCTCACAGGAAGAGCCTAAGGATATCCATGAAGCTCTTCAAAATGAATCTTGGATCCAGGCTATGCATGAAGAGTTGCACCAGTTTGAAAGAAACCAGGTGTGGACTCTAGTGTCTCGACCTAAGAATCAATCGATTATCGGAACCCGATGGGTTTTCAGAAATAAGTTAAATGATATAGGATTGGTTGTTAGGAACAAGGCCCGACTTGTGGCCAAGGGGTATAGTCAGGAGATGGGTATTGATTTTGATGAGTCTTTTGCACCGGTTGCTCGTCTAGAAGCAGTCCAGATTTTATTGTCATATGCTTGCTCATCTAACTTTAAATTGTTTCAAATGGATGTTAAATCTATATTTCTAAATGGGTATATCAAAGAGGATGTTTTTATAGAACAACCTCCAGGTTTTGAAGACCCCAAACATCCACAACATGTGTACAAGCACCAGAAGGCCTTGTACGGACTGAAGCAAGCACCAAGGGCATGGTATGAACGGCTCACGTCATTTCTGGTTGAAAACGATTTCAAGAGAGATAAGGTTGATCAAACACTCTTCACAAAGAAATCAGGTAAAGATATATTGGTAGTTCAAGTGTATGTGGATTACATAATTTTTGGAGCTACTAATAATGTGCTATGTGATGAATTTACAGAAATCATACAAGGTGAATTTGAGATGAGCCTAATGGGTGAACTAACATTCTTTCTTGGACTGCAGGTGAAGCAAACACTTGAGGGCATTTTCATAAGCCAAGTCAAGTACACAATGGAGCTTTTGAAGAAATATAGGATGGCTGAAGCAAAACCTTTGTCAACTCCAATGGCCACAACCTCGAAGTTAGATAAAGATGAAAATGGTAAAACAGTAGATCCTACATTGTTTCAAGGTATGATCAAATCACTACTGTATCTTACAGCATGCCGCCCTGACATTCAATTCAGTGTATGTCTTTGTGTCCGTTTACAGTCATGCCCTAAAGAATCTCACTTATCGGCTGTTAAACGCATTTTTAGATATTTTCTTGGCACAATAGACTTTGGCTTGTGGTTTCCCATCGGTAGTTCTTATGATTTAATTGCATACACCGATGTGGATTATGCCGGATGCATTGTAGATCGTAAAAGTATTAGTGGGTACTGTCAGTTCCTTGGTGGGTGCCTTGTCTCATGGGCCTCCAAGAAATATCATTCAGTAGCTCTCTCAATGGCCGAGGCTGAATATGTAGCCGCCGGAAGTTATGGAGCCCAAGTTCTTTGGATCAAAAATCAATTGCTTGATTTAGATATTGAGATGAAATGTGTGCCAATTTTGTGTGATAATACCAATGCAATCAGTTTATCTAAAAACCCTGTTCAACATTCTAGAACCAAGCATATTGATATTCGTCATCACTTCCTGAGAGATCATGTAGGGAAAGGGGTCTTTGAATTGAACTTTATTGACACACACAATCAGCTAGCTGACATTTTCACCAAACCTCTCAACCAGGATCAATTTAACAAGATAAGAAGAGAACTTGGAATGTGCAAGGGTGAGAGCATTCATGCATAGGTTTGCACTTAGGTTAAGTTCTGCATTTGTAGAAACTCATATGCATCAAGGGTAGGAAAACATGCATTTTGTCTTTACTTCTTCCCTTGTGTGTTCATATACATTCCTGCATGCTTGAATGTAATTATATGTATAGCCCTCCTTGACAAATTTCTCTAAGGCCAGATATTTCTTGGATAAATAATTGTTGACTCAGTGATGTCGGACCTAAGGTAACTTCTAAGGGGGAGTTAGAAACTCTCCTCAAATCTGCATATATTTCCTTTCCTTCACTTCATGATGTTGGCTCAAACTCAGAAGGTCGGTTGTTAGTCCCCCATTTATAAAAAAAAATAGAAAAGAAAAGAAAAAGAAACAAAAAAAATTCAAATTAGGGTTTTTCTGGGCTAGAGGTCGATCGCCAGCCCCACACCGGTCGACCGGTGGCGGCAAACCGGCCCGACCGAGTCCCAACCGAGCCCACTTATAAGGGGTCCTAAAGGCCTCCATTCTTATTCTATCACTTCCATTCACCCTCCACCACTTTGCCCTAAATCTAGCCCAAAACTCCACCTCCCAAGCTTCCAAACCTCATCCTTTCTCCACCCGCACAAGATCCGGCTTGTTCGTCACGATTTCGGGACAAACTCCATTTAGCCGTTCGTGCGTTTGTGGAGTTCCCATCTTGGTTTCGGTCCGTGGAGAAGGCTTTTGCAAACCCCTGGAGTGTCCATCGATCTTTCTTCATCCCCCGGGATGAGTTTCCTTCTCTTCAAGGGTTTTCTATCGGGTTTCTAGTTTAAGATGCTCTCTCGGCGTTCTGCCCAAGGGGAAGGGAGTGTACAGAGACGCGAGGCACCAGCTCCTCCACCACAGCAGGCTCCTGCACCGCGTCGAGCACCTAGGTTGCTCATTTGCCCCATCATCGACCCTCGAATGGTTGATTTCAACGAGGTGAATCAGCTCCTCCCCGATATATGTGCAATCTTTGAGATTCAACCGGGTTGGACTGATTTTGTCACTAGGTATAACTGTCATTACCCCAACCTAGTACAACAGTTCTATGGGAACTTGGTTTCAAGGAATGATGAGCTATATACTGTTGTTGGAGGGGTTGAGATTCACATTAACCCCGATCTATTTGAGAGAAGCTTAGGGGTTGTGGCTAGAGGAGCCGACTTAGTTTATGGTCATGGGGAGGTTGAGGATACATTTCTTGCCATGACTGGCTGTTATTACGTGCGTGGTGTCAGCAATTTGATTAAATTGAATGCAAATCATTTTCCATCACTGCAGCGTGTTTTTCATCACATGTTTACATCCCTCATTTACCCAAAGAGTGGCAGCAGAGATGAAGTCACAGAAGTTCATAAATTCCTGTTCTACAATGTCGTGAATGGTATACAAATCAACATGGGTCGCCTCATGATGACTCTCATTGGAGCTTGCCGAACAAATATGCGGCAATCTTTGCCGTATGCTTCACAGTTGACCGAGATATTCATTCATGCTGGGATAAATTTAGCAGAAGAACAGTTTATCTATGTTCGCTAGGATGATGTTTACAATAAGCATAAGATCCTTATAGACATGGGATATTACTATGGTCCCGATGGTGAGCTGCGTCAGGATGTGCCTACTTATGGAGATGAGTATGATAGTGAGGATGAGCAGGAACCATAGTAGCAGCAGGTTCAAGGGGATGAACCCCCTCCAGTTCATGCCGAAGAGCAGCCTCCTCCACCCTCACCTCATCACATGGATGCCGAGCTGCCTCCTCCACCTTCACCATAGCATATGGATCCGGAGATGCCTCCTCCTACTCAGTTTTATCATGGAGAGTCCTCCACTCAGGGAGCCACTCAGCCTTCTTGGGTAGACTATGAGGTTTTTGACAGGCTGTTCACTGGGTTAGAGACTCGTGTGGACACTTTTGGGGAGGGACTTTCTGTTCTCGGAGATCGCATCAACACTATGGGCCATGTGGTTGACACCATGTTAGGCCGCATGGATTCCTTCTCCACTGCTCTTGATACCCTTTCCACTCATATGGCCACACTCACCACTCACATGACTTGCCTCACCGACAGTGTTGCTGACTCTAGCCAGTCCTTCCACATCATGAACAATACTCTTCTTAGCATGGCTCGTCGTGATGCGGCTCGTGATGAAGTCCCGAGATTAAATGGCACCCAAGAGGGGGGTGAATTGGGTGTTGGTATTATTAATCAAACTTTTTCGGCTTTTTTATAAAATATGTGATAGGATGCTAATATGAGAAACAAAACTAACAACAGCCAACAGACAAGGCAAAAACTATATGGTGATAAAAGGATTATGCAAGATAAACGAGAATAAAAACTGAACTGGAATGCACACTTACGATTTGCACAGAAAGGAGATAGAGGAAAAGGAACAAACAACACTGAGACAGTGATTTTTAGGTGGTTTGGATGCCACAAAGGCAACCTACGTCCACCCCTCACGGACTGTGAGGATCCACACACTATCTTGTAAGAAGTTACAAGATCAAACACACACAACACTCACACACTGGGAAGGAGAGTTCCCGTGAAGGTGTAAGAAACACCTTAACACATACGCAGCTACAACAGAGAACACACAAACACACACACACGGATCTAGGAAGATCCACACACACTGAAATGTTTAACAATTACAAGAACCGCAGATGAAGCTTAAGAGAACAAGATGAATTTAGAACAAAAGAGAAGAATCTTGATTTGCTCCCCCTTAATGGATGATTGGATGCTTTGGATGCAGCTTGAATCCTTGGGCTGATCTTCACTTGATTGGATGAAGAAGGATGAAGAACTTTTCTCGGAGCACTGTTCACGTCTACAGTGCTGAATCCCTTCTCTTCCTCTTGGCAGCCCCCTTGATCCACCTTAAGCATTAGGGTTTTCCAATCCCTATTTGATGTGACACCACTCCTTGGACCTAGATTTGCAAGCAACCGGACCGAACGGCGATATCTCACAAGCGGTTCTCCCGCGAGGCGCGCACCCGGGCCCGTAGGCGGACCGGCAATGATGGTGAGAGTCCGAAGTGGACCTTGGGGTTCCAAGGATATGGCTGGCTGGGGATGGACCCCAATGGTATAGGGATGCCCAACTTCAAGGGCGGCCGGCACGCCGAGGGCGTGGGATGTAGTGTCTCCCTCACAACTCACCCGCGGTGGCACTCGAATTGATGGAAAATTGGAACGAGCTCTCTCTCACTGCCGACAGTGCAACTAGAGACAATACTAAACTAAGCAAAGATAAGAAACCAGCAGAGGAGAGTGGTCCGAAGCTCACCTGATCGGTGTGAAGACACCGATCCCAGCCGGAGACGAGGGCTAGCGGGGGAGTGTGGGTTCCCCGCACACTGCGTCGATGTAGCTTCCCCTGTTCAAATATTACATGCACTACTCCCCACGCAGGGGGGTTGGACTAGGGAAAGGGAAATTTCAGTTACAAACAAACACTACCTCCGCACAGGGAGGGGCATTAAGCCGGCCAGGCGGGGTGGGGTGGTGAACTAGCTAGTGCCGAACGATCTGCCCTATTCTGGAATACCCGGACAGGGGGTTGATGTAGACGCTGCCACGCACTCCTCCGAACTCAGAAGTCGACGAAACTGGTGCTGAAACGTCTCTGAAAGACCCAAGAATGCCTGTGTATGGACAATCCCGACGTCGACACCGGCAGGGGCGGGCTCTGGATCAGGTTCCCTGTGCTCTGGTTCGGACTGGTCCCAGGGTGTAGCAGCAGGTGGAAGTAGTCACCACGCCCGCTCCCGATGTCGAAACGTAGCGGGACTAGGACGAGTACGACCGTGGACAAGTCCTCTTCGAGCAGCAGCCAGGGGGGACACCAGACAATGTCGGGGCTGGGAGGGAGAGCCCGTTGAGTGAAGAGGGGTCTGGACATGTCCTGAGTGGCCTGTTCAGCACACCTGGGGGAGAAAATTCGGAACGGGCAGTCCCGGACTCCGAACGAGGTCCCGCTTGCTGTGTTGGACAGAGGACTGGTGGATCTTCGACCTGGCCAAGCGGCACGCCTTGGAATGGAAGGATGAGACCGTGGAAGCTTCTGCACTGCAGCTCTGGTCTTGGTTCAGGTCCCGGTTGCGCAGTCGGACGAGAACGAACCCTCCAGACAGCAGGGATGTCGGATGCCGGCGAGACCACCTCGGCTGCAAACCTATCTTGACGACCTTTCCGTCAATGTATGGTACATCTCCAGACGATGCCGAATGACCTCGGGGCAGGTTCTGAAAGTCGGGCTCCAACTGCTGCCTGCGAACTGAGATGGATAGGGTGGTGAAAGGTGATGGGAGACGGAGTAGATGGGGTGGGAAATGGGGTGGATGGGTGTGGGGATGGCACCTGACTATGTGGGGGTCTGTTAGGGGGTGATACAAGGTGTGGGAGGGGCAGAAAGGGGGCTGGGAGGTGGTCTAGCAAGTGGAGGAAGGGGGAGCTGCGAATTTGGGTTGGGAAGGAGAGAGGGAGGAGAGGTCTCCCCTTTGGTTTGAATGTGGGGTTAATGGTGGCCTAGGGAATGGGAAGGGTTGCCTTGGGGAGGGGAAGGGGTGGCTTGGGAAAAGGATTGGTTGCTTGGGAAGAGGAAGAGTTGCTTGGGAGAATGGAGAGGTGCCTAGGAGAAGGGGATTCCACCTAGGGGTTGGAGGGGAATTAAATGGGAGGTATGGGAAAGGGGGAGGGGTCTTAATGAGAGGTGAATGGGGAGGAGAGAGAGTGAATTTCGAATTTGGGGGTGGGGAGGAGAGAGAATGGGGTTCGCCCCCTTTAGAGAGAGAGAGAGAGATAGAGGGAGAGCTAGAGAGAGAAGGAGGCACAATTCTTGTGGATAATTTTCACTCAATAATTCATTAGTTCTCAAATGAGGGATTGGGGTCCTATTTATAGGAATCCCACAATTTTAACATAAGTCCCTGACTTTTGGACTACTAACACTAAACCAAGGGGAAGGGGGCGCCCCTGGGCCTAGCCCATATAATTGGGCCCATTAACCTATCAAACACTCAGAATGACTTAAGACTTAGGTAAAAAGCTACCTAACCTAGGTATTGGACTCAAATAAAAGGAAAAGTACATGATAAGAAAATGAAAATTACATCATGTGACTCAAAATAAAGTGGCGAACAAGATGTAGTATAGTTGGCGAGCATCGGGATCCTCGAACAAATGAGATTGCCGGTGATGTCCTCATCATACCCCCGGGGTGCGGAGAACTCGACTCCGTCGAGTATGGGCCCACCGGGGAAGTGGTCCTCTCAAGCAGCTCAGAGTGAACCTCAACCTCCAAACTCAACCCCCGTCCGCAACCAGGGGACGGTCCTTCATCCTCTCAAGGTGGCTTGGGCACACCCTCTTGCTGGCGATGGAACCATGCTTGCCTAGTATTGCCCCTATGTGCACACGTCGGGCTCTCAAGGCTATTTTGTGGTGGCTCTCCGGGGTGTCCCTCTTAAAGGAAGGTATAGGCTCAAAGCACTCACTAGGATCCACCGCGGTGCCCATATAGGGTGTCGGGTCTGCCACGTGAGAAGTGGGGTATATCCCATAACCCATTGGTAAATTCAATCCACAAGCTGTGTTGCCAAAGCCACTAGGAACAGGGAAAGGTCCAAGTCCTCGTGCCCTCGAATTGGAGGTGACCCTAAGGTAGAGCCACTCCGATGCCATCATCACCAAATCGCCTACTTGAAATTCCAAGTGGCGCTCGCGAGCTCTTATCCGCTCTTTGTGAACCTCACCGCTCATTGCGAATTGCTTGCGTGTATGCTCATGCCATGCATTATGATGCGGTGAGTGGTTGTGAAAGTGGGTAGTGTGAATAGGTGGACCGGGGCAACCATAAAGTGACCTATCATGCTTTGATGCCATGTGGACCTTGATGAACTTAGGTGGACCGGGGCAACCATAAAGTGACCTATCATGCTTTGATGCCAGGTGGATCTTGATGAACTTAGGTGGACCGGGGCAGCCACAAGTGGCCCTATCATGCATGGACTTCATAACAATGGTTGGAGGGCCGGGGCATCCGTAGGGGAATCTATTGCACATGGGTATAGTAAATGCCGGGGGTCCCGGACATCCGTGAATGTTCGTAACATGCTTAAGACCAATGATGAATGTGGGAGGACCTTTGGACCAGTCATGCATCCGACTTGACATGTGGGTGTCATGTATGAAAGGACCCAACTTTCTATTCATGCCAAGTGGTGTGATGTGCCAAGACAAAGGAATGCCTTTCTCATAGGTGACTTCTTTGTGTGGGGCGGTGGGGTGGCCTTCGAGCTTCCACTCAAAAGGGTCGTAGGGGTCGAGGAAGGTATGTGTCATGGAGTGGGGGACTTCATTGTTTCCTAGGTGTATTTCGCCCATGGCCATGATACCCTTGGTGTGGGTCGGGTCTTGAGAGAGGTGGGCTTGGTCCAACATGGTTGGTTGGGGTAGGAAAAGGTTGGTGGTGAGTAAGGTGGGTGGGTATAGGAAGGGATCGAAGGGGTCATGGTAAGGGTCACCTAGGGAGAGGAACTCTAGGTCCTCATGGTCCACACATAGTGGTGAGTCATCCTCCTTTAATCGAACAATTGGGTCGTAGTTCTTGTTGGGATGGTCGGCCATGAATGGAGGGCTTGATGTTCTACCCGAGATAAGCAACTCTAGTTTGTGGATAGCATGGGGCACATCGGGTGTAGGGAGGAGTAAAAGAAGGTCGCTAGTGTAGCAACCCACAGTGTAAATTGAGGAGATGGACTCGACACATAGGTGTAGGAGGTCAAGGCTCCTAGGTCGGTCGGCCACTGTGGTCAACATGCCAGTTAACTCCATTTGCCAAGATAGACCCTTAAGAAGATCTCCTAATATTTCCACTTGATAGGATGATTGGATTGTGGTGTGATAGGTGGATAAGGGTACTATGGGGAGGTGTTGTTCCATGGGAGGGCAAACATGGGCCATGATATCTCTAATTGGGTTCTCCTTTAGCCAACGTAAAAGGGGCTCTCCTAAGATGAGCTCGGCCCCAACTAGGGAGGGTGGTGTAGGGTGAAGACCACTGTGCGAGGTTTCTTCTTCAACTTGGACATGTGTTTCCCCCACGGTTGGGATAGTGACCATAGTGTTCTCCTCTTCTAGGTGGTCGGGTGTGTGAGCCATGATGCTTTCTACACATGGGATGGGAACTTCCTGGCCTAACTCATGACATTGTGACTCGTATTCTTCTTCCCAATCGGGGGAGGCCTCATGTACCTCAATCACATTCTCATCCCTTTGGGGTGTGGAGGTTTTACTCTCCAAGGGAAATGGAAGGTCTTTTGGGGATGGGGTGATGAAGGTTGGGACATGGTGCACCCGGGGTGGTGAGGGTGTTCGAACTTGGGTTGGCTTTGGGAGTGGAAGAAGTGGAGACCTAAGTTGGGGTAGGATTGGGGTTGGTAGTGGAAGATGGGTGGGTTGAGGAGGATTGGGTTGATTGGTTTTTGGGGGGGTGTCCCTTTTAGGGGATGATGGAGGGGTGGTGGTGGGGACCGTGGAAGCTTGTGGGGTGTGGGTTTGATGAAGAATTTTGGGTTGGGTGGTGGCCAATTTGGTTTGAATGGTGGTGGTGATCGGGATTGGAATCATTTGGGGTGGTGGAGTTTGGGCCCTAAGGGAGGTCTTGGGTTGACTGGAAGGGAAAGGGGGAGTGGGAGTGCTCCTCGGGTTATGGTTCTCAAGGTAGGAGTGGGAAGGTCGGGGAGTGAAGATCTTCCTAATCTCAATCTTCATCTCTTCCCATGAGTCTTTGGGTCCTTTGGCTTCCCATCCAAATTCATCCCGAGGTGACCAAGCTCTAGGGCCGTGGTTCCTTTTTGCTTTGAACCGGTCAAGTCGGGTGGTGAGGGTATCTAGACAGTTATGAATCTTGTTGATGACAGTGTCAAATTGGTCCATGGGTACTTGGGGCATCTCCCTAGAGTGGTCATGCAATGGAGTGATGGAAATCATGATGCAAGGGAGACTCAAATGTCAATGCCCTAGGACTAGACTCGTAGAGACAAGTCTAAAACTTGTTCTGATACCATTTGATGTGACACCACTCCTTGGACCTAGATTTGCAAGCAACCGGACCGAACGGCGATATCTCACAAGCGGTTCTCCCGCGAGGCGCGCACCCGGGCCCGTAGGCGGACCGGCGATGATGGTGAGGGTCCGAAGTGGACCTTGGGGTTCCAAGGATATGGCTGGCTGGGGATGGACCCCAATGGGATAGGGATGCCCAACTTCAAGGGCGGCCGGCACGCCGAGGGCGTGGGATGTAGTGTCTCCCTCACAACTCACCCGCAGTGGCACTCGAATTGATGGAAAATTGGAACGAGCTCTCTCTCACTGTCAACGGCGCAACTAGAGACAATACTAAACTAAGCAAAGGTAAGAAACCAGCAGAGGAGAGTGGTCCGAAGCTCACCTGATCGGTGTGAAGACACCGATCCCGGCCGGAGACGAGGGCGAGCGGGGGAGTGTGGGTTCCCCGCACACTGCGTCGATGTAGCTTCCCCTGTTCAAATATTACATGCACTACTCCCCACGCAGGGGGGTTGGACTAGGGAAAGGGAAATTTCAGTTACAAACAAACACTACCTCCGCACAGGGAGGGGCGTTAAGCCGGCTAGGCGGGGTGGGGTGGTGAACTAGCTAGTGCCGAACGATCTGCCCTATTCTGGAATACCCGGATAGGAGGTTGATGTAGACGCTGCCACGCACTCCTCCGAACTCAGAAGTCGACGAAACCGGTGCTGAAACGTCTCTGAAAGACCCAAGAATGCCTGTGAATTTTTATGGACAATCCCGACGTCGACACCGGCAGGAGCGGGCTCTGGATCAGGTTCCCTGCGCTCTGGTTCGGACTGGTCCCAGGGTGCAGCAGCAGGTGGAAGTAGTCACCACGCCCGCTCCCGATGTCGAAACGCAGCGGGACCAGGACGAGTACGACCGTGGACGAGTCCTCTTCGAGCAGCAGCTAGGGGGGACACCAGACGATGTTGGGGCTGGGAGGGAGATCCCGTTGAGTGAGGAGGTGTCTGGACAGGTCCTGAGTGGCCTGTCCAGCGCACCTCGGGGAGAAAATTCGGAACGGGCAGTCCCGGACTCCGAACGAGGTCCCGCTTACTGTGCTAGACAGAGGACTGGTGGATCTTCGACCCGGCCAAGAGGCGCACCTTGGAACGGAAGGATGAGACTGTGGAAGCTTCTGCACTGCAGCTCTGGTCTTGGTTCAGGTCCCGGTTGCACAGTCGGACGAGAACGAAACCTCCAGACAGCAGGGATGTCGGATGCCGGCGAGACCACCTCGTCTGTGAATCTATCTTGACGACCTTTCCGTCGATGTATGGTACATCTCCAGACGATGCCGAATGACCTCGGGGCAGGTTCTAAAAGTCGGGCTCCAACTGCTGCCTGCGAACTGAGATGGATAGGGTGGTGAAAGGTGATGGGAGACGGAGTAGATGGGGTGGGAAATGGGGTGGATGGGTGTGGGGATGGCACCTGACTATGTGGGGGTCTGTTAGGGGGTGATACAAGGTGTGGGAGAGGCAGAAAGGGGGCTGGGAGGTGGTCTAGCAAGTGGAGGAAGGGGGAGCTGCGAATTTGGGTTGGGAAGGAGAGAGGGAGGAGAGGTCTCCCCTTTGGTTTGAATGTGGGGTTAATGGAGGGGTTAATGGTGGCCTAGGGAATGGGAAGGGTTGCCTTGGGGAGGGGAAGGGGTGGCTTGGGAAAAGGATTGGTTGCTTGGGAAGAGGAAGAGTTGCTTGGGAGAATGGAGAGGTGCCTAGGAGAAGGGGATTCCACCTAGGGGTTGGAGGGGAATTAAATGGGAGGTATGGGGAAGGGGGAGGGGTCTTAATGAGAGGTGAATGGGGAGGAGAGAGAGTGAATTTCGAATTTGGGGGTGGAGAGGAGAGAGAATGGGGTTCGCCCCCTTTAGAGAGAGAGAGAGAAATAGAGGGAGAGCTAGAGAGAGAAGGAGGCACAATTCTTGTGGATAATTTTCACTGAATAATTCATTAGTTCTCAAATGAGGGATTGGGGTCCTATTTATAGGAATCCCATAATTTTAACATAAGTCCTTGACTTTTGGACTACTAACACTAAACCAAGGGGAAGGGGGCGCCCCTGGGCCTAGCCCATATAATTGGGCCCATTAACCTATCAAACACTCATAATGACTTAAGACTTAGGTAAAAAGCTACCTAACCTAGGTATTGGACTCAAATAAAAGGAAAAGTACATGATAAGAAAATGAAAATTACATCATGTGACTCGAAATAAAGTGGCGAACAAGATGTAGCATAGTTGGCGAGCATCGGGATCCTCGAACAAATGAGATTGCCGGTGATGTCCTCATCACTATTGTATATGTTTTATAGGTTCTTGAATGGTCCAAGGACTCTCCCAGACCATATCCACAATTTCTGGAGAGTTTGGTTGCTTAGGGATTAAACAATACCCATGAGAATGGCTTTGCTCGAAATGATAAAAAGTCAACAATTGTTGGCAGCTTGGGGCTGGCGATCGACCTGCAGGGGCTGGCGGTCGACCGCCACTGAGAAACCTGTAGGTGGCCGGTCCCTGGGAATTCCAGTCGACCGAGATTTGAGGGGCGGTCGACTGCCACTGTGACAGACTGTAGAGAATTGCATTCTGTTATTTCAGGTCAACCGGAGTCATGCCGGAGGTCGACCGGACTTTCAAAAGACCTGAAAGATAAAGAGTTTAGCCCAAGGAATCATATCCATAAGATCGAGACATGAATTGGATGCATGTTTATAGGTAATTTCAAGTTCATTGAAGATCTTACAAAACCATTCGGAATGCTAAAACCTTAAGCAAGGGCATGAAGAAATCCGACCTTGAAAACTTGTGGAAAACACTTAGGTCAGAGATTCCAAACATGTGAGCCACCAAAAGTCCTTGGTTTTGTTATCATCAAAAACATCGAGATATATATACAACAATCTCCCCCTTTTTTATGATGACAAAATGCTAGGGCTTACAAACCAAGGTTTATGTTATTAGGAAATTCAGATTGAACGTTGTGCTAGAAGGTCATTCACCAAACCAAACCTATCAACACGATGTAGCACAGACCACTAGTTTGTCAACAAGAATATGAAATGAGACACAAAAGCCAACAATTGAATTCAAACACCAGTGCTTTCAATTCATCATAGTTTCATTACAAGGTACATTAGTGCGAGTGAATGCACGACTCTAAAACCAAAGTCTAAGCAAAAGACTAATATTGCTGACAGCCCTCACATGTGACATGCAAGCAAGCAACACAACCACACAACGACATACATAAGTAGATAATAAACCTGTCCTACTACTTCTCCCCCGTTGTCAACAGCAAAAAGGGATAGGATAGATGAAGGAGGGACTCAAGCAACACTGGACCAAAAGAGAACAAGCTAGAGTTGAAAACAAAACAAATCCTCATGGAGCATCTTCAGGTGGTGGCTGATCTGCTGGAGGTGTAGGTGGAAGGCCAAGGTGCCGACGAATGTCGCCAAGATGGTGGCCATGACTGTGAAGAAGATCAAGAATATGACCAATGGATTCATCACGAGCCGCATCCTGGCGCCACTTGCCATGAAGGGAGAGGTGCATGAAGCTGAAGGATTGGCCAGACTCAGCTAAATCCTCTCGGAAAGAAGTCATGTGGGTGGTGAGAGTGGCCATCTGAGTAGAGAGAGTCTCGAAGGCAGTAGAGAAGGTGGCCAAGCACCCTGATAGGGTGTCAAACGCAGTCCCCATAGTGTCTCCAAGGGTAGAGAGACGATCCCCAAGGTTATCCACACGAGTCTCCAAGCCAGTAAGCCACCCGTGAAGAGCCTCGTAGTCCACCGAAGGGCGCTGTCCGGCCCCCTGAGTGGAAGATTCCCCATGGTGAAATTGGGGTGGAGGAGGCATCTCAAGAGCCGGGTGATACGAGGATGATGGAGGAGGCTGCTCCTCAGCTGGAACTGGAGGGGGGACATCCCCTTCGCCTTGCTGCTGCGCTGGCTCATCATCTTCCTCACTGATCTCATCTTCCCCATAAATTGGAATGTCCCGCACAAGCTCGCCGTCGGGACCAAAGTAGTAGCCAAAATCTGTGAAAGTTTTATGCTTATTGTACACATCATCCTGCCGAACATAGATGAACTGCTCATTTGCCACATTAATCCCGGCATAAATGAAGACACCGGTCAACTGCGAAGCATAGGGAAGAGACCGCCGGAGGTAGGTACGACAGGTTCCAATCAGATCAGTCATGAGCCGACCCATATTGATTTGAATACCATTCATAACATGATAGAACAGAAATCACTGAACCTCTGTAACCTCATCCGACCGCCCACTTTGGGATAAATCAATGATGTAAACATGTGGTGCAAGACTCGTTGTATTGGAGGAAAATGATTTGCATTCAGCTTGATCAAATTGCTCACACCGTGCACATACTCACAGTTGGTCATAGCAGTAAATGTTGTTGGAACTTCACCAAAACCATATGCCCTATCTGCACCCATGGCGGATACTCCTAGGGCCTGCTGAAATAACTCCGGAGTGATATGAAGCTCCACACCTCCAACCGTGGTGTATAACTGGTCATTCCTCACAACTAAAAACCCGTAGAACTGCTGCACCAACCGAGGATAATATCTATTGTACCGGGTAACAAAATCCATCCAACCGTCCTGAACCTCAAAAAGAGCGCACAAATTCGGGAAGAGCTCATTCACCTCATCGAAGTCAACCAAGCGAGGGTCGATAATAGGACGTGGAGGTAAAGGCGCTCGAGGCAGAGGAGGAGCTTGCTGAGATGGAGGAGCCGGGGCCGCTTGCCGTTGATGGCTAGCTTCTCCTTGGGCAGAACGTCGAGAACTCCGTCATGACATGGGAACGGCCTGCTTGAGAGGGGCCACCAACATGACATGGGAAGTAAGGAGAAGAAGATGCATATATGAGAAAAGGTTCTGATTTTCCCTAGTAAGTACCTTTAGTACCAGCAACACTGAGTCCACAGATGTTTGTGATCAAGGAATATTTAGCCATAGAAGTATTATTCAAGAAGGGTTGAATATAAATAGTTACAATCAGGCATACAAGGTGAGTAAAAACACATAAGAAAAAGAAGATGCAATATGCATGTTTTCTACCCTCGATGCACATGATTTTTCTACAAATGCAACCCTATACCTTAGATGCAAACCTATGCATGTATGCTCTCACCCTTGCACATCCCAAGTTCTCTTCTTATATTATTAAACTGATCCTGGTTTAGGGGTTTGGTGAAGATGTCAGCTAGCTGATTGTGTGTGTCAATGAAGTTCAATTCAAAGACTCCTTTCCCTACATGATCTCTCAGAAAGTGATGGCGAATATCTATATGTTTGGTCCTTGAGTGCTGAACATGATTTTTTGACAAATTAATTGCACTGGTATTATCACACAGTATTGGAACAATTTTCATTTCAATATCTAAATCAAGCAGTTGGTTTTTGATCCAAAGTACTTGGGCTCCACAACTTCCAGTGGCTACATATTCAGCCTCGGCCGTTGAGAGAGCTACTTAATGTTATTTTTTGGAGGCCCATGAGACTAGGCAACCACCAAAAAATTGACAGTATCCACTTGTACTTTTACGATCTACAATGCACCCAGCATAATCCGCATCGGTATACGCAATTACATCAAAGGAACCACCGATAGGAAACCACAAACCAAAGTCTATTGAGCCAATGAGATATCTAAAGATGCGTTTCACAGCTGATAAATGAGATTCCTTGGGACATGACTAAAAACAGGCACAAAGATATACACTGAATTGAATGTTAGGGCGACATGCTGTAAGGTACAGTAGTGATCCGATCATACCTCGAAATAGTGTAGGATCTACTGTTTTATCATTTTCATCTCTATCCAGCTTTGTGGTGGTGGCCATGGGAGTTGATATGGGTTTTGCTTCCGCCATCCTGTATTTATTCAGCAATTCCATAGTATATTTGGCTTGATTGACAAAAATTCCTTCTGAAGTTTGTTTCACCTGCAATCCAAGAAAAAAGTTCAGCTCGCCCATTAAGCTCATCTCGAATTCTCCTTGCATAGTCTTTACAAAATCTTCGCATAAAGCATTATTAGTAGCTCCAAAAATAATGTCATCCACATACACTTGAACGACTAAAATGTCCTTACCTGATTTCCTTGTGAAAAGTGTTTGATCAACCTTACCTCTCTTGAACCCATTTTCAGTCAAAAAAGAGGTAAGCCGTTCATACCATGCCCTTGGTGCTTGTTTTAGTCCGTACAAGGCCTTTTGGAGCTTGTACACATGTCGTGGATGTTTGGAGTCTTCAAAACATGGCGGCTGCTCTACAAAGACATCCTCCTTGATGTAACCGTTAAGAAATACAGATTTAACATCCATTTGAAATACTTTAAAGTTCAAGGAGCAAGCGTAGGATAGAAAGATCCGGACTGCTTCAAGTCTAGCAACCGGTGCAAAGGACTCATCAAAATCAATGCCCATCTCCTGGCTGTACCCCTTGGCCACAAGCCGGGCGTTATTTCTCACAATTAAACCCGCATCATTTAGCTTGTTTCTGAAAACCCAACGAGTTCCAATAGTAGGATGATTTTTAGGGAGCGGCACGAGAGTCCACACCTTGTTTCTTTCAAACTGATGCAGCTCTTCATGCATGGCCTGAATCCATGATTCATTTTGAAAGGCTTTATGAATGTCCTTGAACTCTTCTTGTGAAAGAAGGGCCATCAAGTCCTCCTCTTCAACCTGCCTTAGAGAGGACCTAGTTTTTACCCCATCCTCCAAATTACCTATGATGTTCACAGCTAGATGATCCTTTAAAAAAGTGGAGGAATTGGGCAAATCAGGATGCTGCACTTGTGGTTCTTGCAGTGTCTCAATTGTAGGATCCTCATCTTCCTCATTTTTGCTCGAGGTTACCTTCAATGGTTCATCCTTAGCTTTGACATATGATGAGTTCCTGGGATCTTCATCTGCATCCAGAGTGGAAGAAATTTGATTTGTGAGTTTTGAATCGGATTCATCAAAAATAACATGAGGGCTTTCTTCAACGACCAAAGTCCTTTTATTGAATAATCGGTAAGCTCTAGAATTGAGTGCATAACCTAGAAAAATACCTTTATCACTCTTTTCATCAAACTTACTCAGGTTGGACTTACCATTGTTCAAGACATAGCAGGGGCATCCAAAGGGTTTAAGATAGGAGATGTTTGGCTTCTTACCCTTGTAGAGCTCATATGGAGTTTTCTTTAGAATGGGCCTTACCATTGCCCTGTTTATGATGTAGCATGCTGTACTCACGGCTTCAGCCCAAAAATACTTAGGTAGGGAATTTTCACTGAGCATGGTCCGGGCCATGTCTATCAACGTTCTATTCTTCCTTTCTACTACTCCATTTTGATGGGGCGTCCTTGGTGATGAAAAGTTGTGTGTGTACCCCTGTTCCTCACAGAACATGCTGAATTCATGATTTTCAAATTCACCACCATGATCACTCTGGATTGTGGTGATGAGGTAACCCTTTTCATTCTGGATTTTTCTGCAAAACACTTGAAACTCCGTCAGGGCATCATTTTTATTTGCTAAAAACAGCACTCATGTGAATCTAGAAAAATCATCAACAATCACAAAACCATAGGATTTTCCTCCTAGGCTAGATGTTCTAGTAGGACCAAAAAGATCAAGATGCAACAGTTCCAAAGGCCTAGCGGATGAAACAATGTTTTTGTTTTTGAAGGAAATTCGTGTTTGCTTGCCTTTCGTGCAAGCTTCACAGATTCTGTCACTTTCAAATTTTAATTTAGGCAGTCCAATCACCAGGTCATGTCTAGACAACTTAGAGATAACTCCAAAACTAGCATGGCCTAACCTTCGGTGCCATGACCAAGCATTTTCATGATTTTTCGCAACCAAGCAGAGATCATCACACGAAACGTTATCAATATCAACAGTATAAACATTGTTATTCCTTTTTCCAAGAAATTTAATCTCATTTGAGTTTTTGTTTAAGATAATGCAGTGGGTTTCATCAAAAATAACTTTAAAACCCTTATCGCACAATTGGCTTATGCTAAGCAGATTATGATTCAAGCCTTTCACCAAAAGCACATCTTCAATAAGAATTTCAGAATTCTTACCAATATTGCCAATACCAACGATTTTACCTTTGTCTTGACCTCCAAAGACAACTGAACCTCCATCCTTATCTTGCAGTGTGGAGAACACTTTCTTGTCCCCTGTCATATGCCTTGAACACCTGCTATCCAAGTACCATTTGCTCCCCCTGGCTTCAAGACATATCTGCAAGAAGAAAAATTCTCATGTAATTTTTTTTGGTACCCAAGTTAGTTTGGGTCCGTAGGAGTTAGTCCAGTTCTTGGTATATCTTTTCTTGGTCCAAGAGACATGATTTCTAGGTGAGCTTTATCTAAACCAGCAGTTCACAATAGCATGACCAAATCTACCACAATGATAGCAATTAACAGGTGTAAACTTTCCTTGAAACTATCGTGGTTTGGGTTGATCATGTTTTGGTTCAGGCTTTGAACATGAAGCATGATTTTCACCTCTTTCATGAGCAAATGATGTGGTGATCTTATGCTCAAAAGATTTTTGGTTTTGTGGAGTGTATCCAAGACCTTCTTTTTAAAAATTGACTTTCACTCCCAACAAATTATCTAGGTTTTGCTTGCCCTTAACGAACTTAGACAATGTGAACTGAAGACCATCCACTTCTTTTTCCAAGCTCACAGTTTTCTTTTTAAGTTCTGAGTTTGTGGATTTCAGAATTTGTTCTTCAATTTTCATTTTTTCACATGCTTTCTCCATTTCAACTACTTTGCATGATAGTTCTTCTTTGGCTTTATCACAGTCTGAAATAGTTTGTAATAGACTTTCTCTTTCTTCCGTGGCCTCAAACCATTCCTTTTCCAGTTTCTCAAATTTGACAAAGATATCTTCATGTGACAAGTCATCAAGTTTCTTTTTGAGAGTTTTGTTTTCAGATCTGATCTTCTTGCATTTCGTATATAATTTTTCATATTCAGATTCCCATTGTTCATTGGAAATGAAATCAGGGTCAGAGTTTACCTCCGTGGATTCATCTTCATGTGCCATGAGGCACAAGCTTTCCACAAGTTCTTGGATCTCTTCATCAGATGGTTCATCTTCTTCGTCGCTACATGTGGTGGCCATGGCTTTGGGTTTCTTGAAATTATCCTTCTTGAATTTCTTTTTCAGATCCGGACATTCACCTCTCATGTGTCCGGGCTTCTTGCATTCGTAGCATATGATGCTACTTGGCTTGCTCGACTCGCCTTTGGTCTGCGTGGGCTTTCTTTGCCCTTTTCTAAAGTTTCCCTAAAATTTCTCTTCTTCCTTAGAAATCTCCTCACTTGGTGAGTTATCATCGCCAATTCTTCCTCTTCATTGCTTCTGTCGCTTGATTCACCTTCTTGTAATTCGTCATCGGAGTGATGAGCTCTCAGTCCAATGACCTTTTTCTTCTTGATGTCTTCATCAACTGTTCTCCTTATATTTATCTCATAGGTCATGAGTGACCCTATGAATTCATCCAGGGTGAGAGTAGACAAGTTCTTTGAATCTTCAATCACCGTGGCCTTTGTGTGCCATGCCGACGGTAGGGACCTTAGCACTTTCCTTACGAGGTCAGAATTTGAGTATTCTTTCCCAAGACTCTTGAGACCATTTGTGATCTCTGTTAGCCTTGCAAATATCTCAGAGATGGTTTCTTCAGATTTCATCTTAAATAACTCATAGTCAGTGACTAGGAGGTTTGCCTTGGTTTCCTTGACTTCTGAAGTTCCCTCATATATGAGTCGCAGCTTGTCCCACATTTCTTTGGCCGAGCTGCACATGGAGACACGAGAGAATTCATTAGGGTGTATAGCACATTGCATGATATTCATGGCATTATAGTTAGCGGTGCATTTCTTAATTTCCTCATGTGTCCATTTATCTTCATCATCCCCTGGTTTATGAGGACCCTTGTCCACAACTCTCCAAACTTCATACTCTTGAGCCCTAAGAAAGACATGCATTCTATTTTTCCAGTACGAGTAGTTTGAACCGTCAAAGTAGGGAGGACGGTTGATGGAGTGACCCTCGGGTATCATACCCTTATTTGCCATTTAACCGGATCTTACTCTAGATCGTTAGATCTATGAAAGAAAGAGCCTTGGCTCTGATACCAATTGAAGTCCCGAGATTAAATGGCACCCAAGAGGGGGGTGAATTGGGTGTTGGTATTTTTAATCAAACTTTTTTGGCTTTTTTATAAAATATGTGATAGGATGCTAATATGAGAAACAAAACTAACAACAGCCAACAGATAAGGCAAAAACTATATGGGGATAAAAGGATTATGCAGGATAAATGAGAATAAAAACTGAACTGGAATGCACACTTATGATTTGCACAGAAAGGAGATAGAGGAAAAGGAACAAACCACACTGAGACAGCGATTTTTAGGTGGTTCAGATGCCACAACGGCAACCTACGTCCACCCCTCACGGACTGTGAGGATCCACACACTATCTTCTAAGAAGTTACAAGATCAAACACACACAACACTCACACACTGGGAAGGAGAGTTCCCGCGAAGGTGTAAGAAACACCTTAACACACACACAGCTACAACGGAGAACACACAAACACACACACACGGATCTAGGAAGATCCACACACACTGAAATGTTTAACAATTACAAGAACCGCCGATGAAGCTTAAGAGAACAAGATGAATTTAGAACACAAGAGAAGAATCTTGATTTGCTTCCCCTTAATGGATGATTCGATGCTTTGGATGCAGCTTGAATCCTTGGACTGATCTTCACTTGATTGGATGAAGAAGGATGAAGAACTTTTCTCGGAGCACTGTTCACGTCTACAGTGCTGAATCCCTTTTCTTCCTCTTGGCAGCCCCCTTGATCCACCTTAAGCATTAGGGTTTTCAATCCCTATTGTATATGTTTTATAGGTTCTTGAATGGTCCAAGGACTCTCCCAGACCAGATCCACAATTTCTGGAGAGTTTGGTTGCTTAGGGATTAAACAATACCCATGAGAATGGCTTTGCTCGAAATGATAAAAAGTCAACAATTGTTGGCAGCTCGGGGCTAGCGGTAGACCTACAGGGGCTGGCGGTCGACCGCCACTGAGAAACCTGCAGGTGGCCGGTCCCTGGGAATTCCGGTCGATCGGGATTTGAGGGGCGGTCGACTGCCACTGTGACAGACTGTAGAGAATTGCATTCTGTTATTTCAGGTCGACCGGAGTCATGCTGGAGGTCGACCGGACTTTCAAAAGACCTAAAAGATAAAGAGTTTAGCCCAGAGAACCATATCCATAAGATCGAGACATGAATTGGATGCATGTTTATAGGTAATTTCAAGTTCATTGAAGATCTTACAAAACCATTCGGAAGGCTAAAACCTTGAGCAAGGGCATGAAGAAATCTGACCTTGAAAACTTGTGAAAAACACTTAGGTCAGAGATTCCAAACATGTGAGCCACCAAAAGTCCTTGGTTTTGTTATCATCAAAAACACCGAGATATATATACAACACGTGACCTCTCCATTGGCCGTATTCGGGATACTCTTCATGTTCAAGTTCATGCTCTTGAAGACATCCGCCGTCTCCTTGGACACCAGCCCCCCTCCTCCATAGGATCAGCCACCTCCACCTATAGATGCACCATGAGGATTTTTCCTTCTTCCACCTCTAGCTTGTTGTCCTTTGGTCTTATGTCACTTGGGTCCCCCTTCGTCTATCCTATCCCCTTTTGATGATGCCAAAGGGGGAGAAGTAGTAGTATAGGGCTTTATATATTTATGTATGTCCGTGTGTGGTTGTATGTTTGCATGTTTGATCATGTGAGGATCATGAGTCTGTTTTATGCATTTGTTAGGCCCTTGAGTCTAGAGTCGTGCATTCACTTTTGCACTAATGTACCTTGTAATGAAACGATGAATTGAATGCAACTGGTGTTTGATCTCAAATGGTTGGCTCTTATATCTCATTTTTCTTCTAATTAGCATATACATGTTGAATGGTTTGTGTTCGCTGGCGTAACGGGTTGTGAGTGAAGTGCTTTGACTTCGAACCTTGATCTCAACCTTCAAACATTGCTCAAAGGCACGTTCATGTATTTCAAAACCCCTTCATTTTTGTCATCATCAAAAAGGGAGAGATTGTTGAGTATATCCAAGTGATTTTGATGATAACAAACCCAGGGTTATATGTTTTATCACATGCTATGTTTCAACTATCAAGTTCGAATTTAACACACTCTCAAAGCCTACTTCACCATGTAATAAGCTTAATTGTTTAAACCCGTCGAAATGCATAAATCCTTGTTTTGGTTTATAAACCACCCAGGCTAAGCTTATACCCACTCACCTTGATTGGAACAAGGTAGCCATAAACTGTTTCGTTCATATATTATATTGCATTGGCTAACCTTTTATTTTTTTTGCAGAAACCCCAGCCAGCGGTCGACCGCCAGCTTCTAGCGGTCGACCGATTTTCCCAGCAACGAATGGGCAATTCCCTGTAAAAATTCCGGTCGACCGCCCCTATGCACAGGTCGACCGCCAGCCTCAAAAAGCCCCTATTGTTGACTTTTTATTCTCAACGTGGGAAGTCTCTCTTCAAGGATTTGTTTAATCCCAAAGTCATCAATCTTCCCATGATTTGTGGATCTGGTTCCTGGCTTGTCCCTTGACCATTCAAGAGTTATAAAAACATCTCATTGAGGCTTGTAACCCTAATTAATCAAAGGAGACCAAGGGAGGCTATCAAGGGGAGATTCAAGAGCTGGTATTGTAGCCATGAATAGTGCTCCGAGAAGGAAGATCTACATCCATCTTCAAGCAACATCTGGAGCAGATCAACCCCGAGCCAAGAGGAGATCAAGCTGTATCCACAACCTTCTTCATCAACTAAGGGGGAGCTTGAATCTGAAGTTTTCTTTTTGTGTCTTCCATTCCAATCTTGCTGTGCTTTAATTTTTGTGTTCTTGTTATATTGAAACACCCGTGTGTGTGTGGATCTACGCAGATTCGTGTGTGTGTGTTAGTGATCTCTTTGTTCTTCACCTCTCTTTGTGTTTCGGTGCTTGTGCACCTTCGTGGGAGTTCTGAACTCACACGAGTGTGTGTGTGTGTGTCTTGATCTTGTAACATTCTACAAGATAGTGTATGAATCCTCACCGTCGGTGTGGGGTGGATGTAGGTTGCAGTTGTTGCATCTGAACCACCTAAAAATCGTGGGGTTCTGTGTGGTTTGCTCCTTATCTCCTACCTTCATTCTGCTATAGCTCATTTGCATATTGCGTTATCACATAGTTCCTTTGTTTAGATCTAGCTTTATTAACCTTTTTATGAAAGATCTTTGGTATATCAAAAGGTAGCTTCTGATCGACACGGTCAGTCCTGTTGGGAGGAAAATATCTTGTGTGAGAGAATCTTCGGATTCCCGGACTCCGCCTGGTACCAAAGAACTGCTATAGGGGTTGATTTAGCTAGATTCATTTTGTATTTCATTAGATCTATTATTATTTGTTGCGTGTTCTTAATACTTGTTTCAAATCTTTTAAAAGCTGTTAAAATCTGTCATCACCCAATTAACCCCACCTCTTGGGTGTCATTGATCGCGGGACTTCATTTATGATTGGTTTAGTCGATTTAGAGATTATATAATGCATATTAATTCTGATCTGTGGATACTCATTGCACACAGTCCGTATGAAGTTCTAGAGGACAAATCCCAATGGAGAGCTTCAGACAGATTGAAATTTGCTGAAAATCAAAAGGCCCTAGATCTAACCAGAAGGGCGATAGATGCTAATTGTTTTCCATTTATTACTGAGTGCAGAAGTGCAATAGAAATAATCAACAGGATATCAGCAAGTCCTTGTGAAGATGAAGTGAAATGTTTGATGGCCAGAGATCACATCTGTGATCAGATCGAGGATTCATCCTCACAGGTAAATTCTGAAACTGATGACATTAGCTTTGAAGATTTAGTTGCACTGCATGAAAACTTGCTTTAGAAATATGAAAAAGTGAAGTTAGAAAAGTAGAAATTAAGAAAAGAAAATATTGCTGAAGTCACTTGTCTAAAAGCTGAAAATGAAGATCTGTTAAACAGTAAAAAGGAACTTGAAAGGAATAAAGAAGAAATGAGTAAAAAGCTGAACTCAGTGTCAAGAAATGAAGAAGCTGAAAAACTGAAATTGGAAAATGCAGACATGAAAGAACAGAATAAAAAACTTATGGTGCTGAACACAGTCTTATCAGAGAGATGGCTAGCCATTGAAAAAGGAAAATCAGTTTTGAAAGAAAAAGAAGCAAACAATGAAATGAAGCTTAAACAGGAAATTGAATCTCTTAAATGTTTGAATGATTGTCTTCATCAACAAGTTGTTTCTTGTGAATGTGATATTGCTAGGTATGTTATCTCTATTGATTCCTTGAATTAAAAAATTCATGATCTAAAAAATTCACTATCAAAATTTGTCAAAGGTAAGGACAATTTGAATCAATTGCTTGGAGCTAATGTGAATTTTCAAAGAGAGGGACTGGGTTGCAATCTAGTAAATAAGAAGGTTGATGGAAGTAATCTGAAAACTGTCTTTGTTAAAAGGTCAGAACAAGAAAAAGCCTCTGGTTCAACTATTTTTCATTTTATTGCTCAAAAATCAGAAAAATCTACTAAAAATCTGAAAAGGTTGAAAAACAGAAAACCTATAAACATATCATGAATAAACTCGTCATCAAATCTCATGCTCATAATAAATGGATCACATGTCATTACTGTGGAAGGAAAGGACATGTTATGGATGATTGCATTGTTTTGAGAAACGATGAATTAGATGCATGCCAACATGTAAATACAGTTAGAAACAAACCTATGAAAAGTCTTGCTAGCAATGTTTCTGTTGCATGCTTCTACTGTGGAAAAAGAGGTCATTATATGAATGACTGTAACTTATAGAAACAGAAAAATCATGTTCAAAACAATCATGTATATAAGCATGCTAGAAAATCTGAAATTCAGAAGGTTAAGTGTTTTAACTGTGGAAAGCTTGGTCATGATAAATTTGATTGTTGGATGTTGAAAAACAATGCAAATAATGAAGTCCCGAGATTAAATGGCACCCAAGAGGGGGGTGAATTGGGTATTAAAAAATTATTCAAAGTTGTCCTCAATTTTAAGATGAAGTGATGACACTATGGAACTAATGCAGGATAAAGTAGATCTACCAAAATCAAACACCGCAAGCATGCACCGAAGGGGGATAGGAGAAAGGGAACAAACCACAAAGAGACAGCGATTTTTAGGTGGTTCGGATACCACAACGGCAACCTGCGTCCACCCCTCACAGACCGTGAGGATCCATACACTATCTTGTAAAGAGATACAAGATCGAACACACACACACACACACACGTTGGGAGATGAAGGTTCCCTGAAGGTGTCAGAACACCCAACAACACACACAAAACCAACTGATTAACTAGACACATACACGGATCTAGGAAGATCCACACACACACGAGATTGTTATAGGATTACTAAAGCCACACTTGAAGCTTAGAAGAATTGAGAATGGAAACACAAAAGAAAAAACTTGATTGATGCTCCCCCTTAGTTGATGAAGAGTTTCTAGGATGCAGCTTGAACTCCACTTGGCTTGGGCTTGATCTTCACTTGAGGATGGATGAAGAATGATGAAGAACTCTTCTCGGAGCACTGTTCACGTCTACAGTGCTAGCTCCCTTCTTATCCCCTTTGATAGCCTTCTTGATCCAACTTGAGCATTAGGGTTTTCTTAACCCTCTTGTATGTGTTATATAGATTTTGAAAGGTCCATGGACCCCCCCAGACCAGATCCACAATATCTGGAGGGTTTGGTTGCTTAGGGATTAAACAATACCAAGATGGAGGGCTTTCCTTGAAGTGATAAAAAGTCAACAATGTTGGGCAGCTCGGGGCTGGCGGTCGACCTCCAGGGGCTGGCGGTTGACCGCCACTGAGAAACCAGCAGGAGGCCGGTCCCTAGGAATCCCGGTTGACCGGGATTGAGGGGGCGGTTGACCGTCACTGAGACAAGCTGTAGAAAAGTCCATTCTGTTATTTTAGGTCGATCGGGATCAGACCGGAGGTCGACCGGACTGTCAGAGACCTGAAAAATGAAGAGTTTAGCCCAGAAAAATGTATCCAAATAATCGAGACATGAATTGAACGAATGGTTAAAACTTATTTCAAGTTCATTTGATTTCTTGGAAATGCGTTTGGAATGCTAAACACTTAAGCAAAAATCGTGAAGAAATCCAGCATGAAAGCTTATGGAATACCCTTAAGATATTGGTTCCAAGCACGTGAACAAGTATATGTCCTTGGTTTTGTTATCATCAAAAGCACTGAGATATATACAACAATCTCCCCCTTTTTGATGATGACAAAACTCGAGGGCATGCAAACCATGTTAATTACTTTCGAAACTCAAAAATGAACGTAATACTTGAAAGTCATTCAACATGCTTGAAAAACCATTCAACACAACACATTCCATCCCACCACTTGTTTGCCAACAAGAAAATGAAATAAAGCACAAGTGCCAACCATCTGAATTCAAACACCAGTACATTCAATTCATCAATTCATTACAAGATACATTTGTGCGAGAGTGAATGCACGACTCTAATACAAAAGACTTGACACTACTGATAACCCTCACATGATCAACATACAAGCAAGCAACACAACCACACATCGGCATACATAGGTATATAAACCTTCCCTACTACTGTACTTCTCCCCCTTTGTCAACATCAAAAAGGGATAGGATAGACGAAGGAAGGACTCAAGCAACACAAGACCAAAGGTAAACATGCCAGAGGGGAAAGCCAAAAGAAATCCCCATGGAGCATCTTCTGGAGGTGGCTGATCTGCTGGAGGAGTAGGTGGAAGGCCAAGGTGTCGACGAATGTCGCCAAGATGGTGGGCGTGAGTGTGAAAAAGATCAAGAATATGGCCAATGGATTCGTCACGAGCCGCATCCTGGCGCCGCATGCCAAGAAGGGAGAGGTGCATGAAGCTAAATGATCGGCCAGACTCAGCTAAATCCTCTCGGAAGGAAGTCGTGTGGGTGGTGAGAGTGGCCATCTGAGTAGAGAGAGAGTACAAGGCAGTAGAGAAGGTATCCATGCACCCAGATATGGTGTCAAATGCAGTGCCTATAGTGTCCTCAAGGGTAGAGAGATGATCCCCGAGGGTATCCACACGAGTCTCTAAGCCGGTAAGCCGCCCGTCAAGAGCCTCGTAGTCCACCGAAGGGCGCTGTCCGGCCCCCTGAGTGGAAGATTCCCCATGGTGAAACTGAGGTGGGGGAGGCATCTCAAAATCCTGGTGATAAGGAGATGGGGGGGGGAGGCGGCTCCTCAGTTGGAACTAGAGGGGGGATATCCCCTTCGCCTTGCTGCTGTGCTGGTCCTTCTTCTTCCTCACTGATTTCATCTTCCCCATAAACTGGAATGTCCCGTACAAGCTCGCCATCGGGACCAAAATAGTAGCCAAAATCTGTGAAGATTTTATGCTTGTTGTAAACATCATCCTGCCTAACATATAGGAACAGCTCATTCACCACATTAATTCCGACATAAATGAAGACACCGGTCAACTGCGAAGCATATGGAAGAGAGTGCCGGAGGTAGGTACGACGGGTGCTAATCAGATCTGTCATGAGCCGACCCATATTGATTTGAATTCCATTCATGACATGATAGAACAAAAATCTCTGAACTTCTATAACCTCATCCCAACCGCCCACTTTGGGATAAATCAATGATGTAAACATGTGGTGCAGAACCCGTTGCAGTGGAGGAAAATGATTGGCATTCAGCTTGATCAAATTGCTCACACCGTGAACATACTCACAGTTGGTAATAAGAGTAAATGTTGCTGGAACTTCACCAAAACCATATGCCCTATCTGCACCCATGGCGGATACTCCTAGGGCCTGCTGAAATAACTCCGGAGTGATATGAAGCTCCACACCGTCAACCGTGGTATATAACTGTTCATTCCGCACAACTAAATACCCGTAGAACTGCTGCACCAACCGAGGATAATATCTATTGTACCGGGTAACAAAATCCATACAACCTTCCTGAACCTCAAAAAGAGCGCACAAATCCGGGAGGAGCTCATTCACCTCGTTGAAGTCGACCAAGCGAGGGTCGATAATAGGACGTGGAGGTAAAGATGCTCGAGGTAGAAGAGGAGCTTTCTGAGGTGGAGGAGCCGGGGCCTCTGGCTGTTGACGGCTAGCTTGCCCTTGGGCAGAACGCCGAGAACTCCGTCTAGGCGGCATCGCGAACTAGAGAAACCCATCGGGAAGCCCTCGAACGATCGATCTCAACCTCGGGACAGGGATGGAGCACAGGGGCACTACAGGGGCTTGGAGCAACCTTTCCACAATATGGAAGCTGAGAGAGATCTCCACAACCTCACGAATGACCGTATGGAAGAAGTCCCGAAATGATGACGGGATGGCCGAGATGTGTGCGGGTGGAAGAAGAATGGGTTGTGGAGGCTTGGGTGGAGGAGAAAAGAAGTGCTAGGGTTAGGACAAGGTAGTATAAAGTGAATGAAGGTGATAGGAGAGGAGAATGGTGAAAGGGGGCCTCTTATATAAAAGGTCAGTTGGCCTTTAGGCCGCCCGATCTTCTACCAGCGGTCGACCGCTGCGACCCTAGCGGTTGACCGCCAGGACCGAGATCCCATATTTTTGAAAAAAAAATTCTTCTTTTTTTTGTTTTGTTCCTTTTTTTCTTTTTTTTGTATATGGGAGATAAACAACCGACTGCCTGAGTGGGGCCAACAACATGACATGGGAATTGTGTGGAGGTGAAGTTGTGGATATAAGAGAGCATGATTTGGCTGCCCCTAGGTAGTACCTTTAGTTCCAACATCACTGAGTCCACAGATGTTTTTAACCAAGGGATATTTGGCCGTAGAAAATTTTTTCAAGGAGGGCTAAATATAAGTAAGTACATTCAAGCATACATAAGTGAATGAAGACACACAAGGTATTTAAGGAAAACAAGGTCAATATGCATGTTATTCTACCCTTGATGCACATGAATTTCTACAAATGCAACCCTATACCCTAAATGGAGACCTATGCATGTATGCTCTCACCCTTGCACATCCCAAGTTCTCTTCTTATCTTATTAAATTGATCCTGGTTTAGGGGTTTGGTGAAAATGTCAGCTAGCTGATTGTGTGTGTCAATGAAGTTCAATTCAAAGACCCCTTTTCCTACATGATCTCTCAGAAAGTGATGACGAATATCTACATGCTTGGTCCTAGAGTGCTGAACTAGATTTTTTGATAGATTAATTACACTGGTATTATCACACAGTATTGGAACAGTTTTCATTTCAACATCTAAATCAAGTAGTTGATTTTTGATCCAAAGTACTTGGGCTCCACAACTTCTGGCGGCTACATATTCAGCCTCGGCCGTTGAGAGAGCTACTGAATGTTATATCTTGGAGGCCCATGAGACTAGACAACCACCAAGAAACTGATAGTACCCACTTGTACTTTTACGATCTACAATGCACCTAGTATAATCCGCATCGGTATAGGCAATTAAATCAAAAGAACTACCGATAGGAAATCACAAGCCAAAGTCTACTGTGCCAATGAGATATCTAAAGATGCGTTTAACAGCTGATAGATGAGATTCTTTGGGGCATGACTGAAAACGGGCACAAAGACATACACTGAATTGAATGTCAGGGCGACTTGCTGTAAGGTACAGTAGTGATCCGATCATACCTCGAAATAGTGTAGGATCTACTATTTTACCATTTTCATCTTTATCCAGCTTTGTGGTGGTAGCCATGGGAGTTGATATAGGTTTTGCTTCCGCCATCCCATATTTCTTCAACAATTCCATCGTGTACTTTGCTTGACTTATGAAAATACCCTCAGAAGTTTGCTTCACCTGCAATCCAAGAAAGAAAGTTAGCTCCCCCATTAAGCTCATCTCAAATTCTCCTTGCATGATTTCTGTAAATTCATCGCATAATGCATTGTTAGTAGCTCCAAAAATGATGTCATCCACATACACTTGAACTACTAAAATATCTTTACCTGATTTCCTCTTGAACAATGTTTGATCAACCTTACCTCTCTTGAAGCCATTTTCAATCAGAAATGAGGTAAGCCGTTCATACCATGCCCTTGGTGCTTGCTTTAGTCCGTACAGGGCCTTTTGGAGCTTGTACACATGTCGTGGATGTTTGGAATCTTCAAAACTTGGAGGCTACTCTACAAAGACATCCTCTTTGATATAACCATTAAGAAATGCAGATTTAACATCCATTTGAAATAACTTAAAGTTCAAAGAACAAGCATAGGAAAATAAGATCCGGACTGCTTCAAGTCTAGCAACTGGTGCAAAAGACTCATCAAAATCAATACCCATCTCCTGACTATACCCCTTGGCAACAAGCCGGGACTTGTTCCTAACAACCAAACCCGCATCATTTAGCTTGTTTCTGAAAACCCAACGGGTTCCAATAGTGAGATGGTTCTTAGGACGCGGTACGAGATTCCACACCTCGTTTCTTTCAAACTGGTGCAGTTCTTCATGCATAGCCTGAACCCAAGATTCATTTTGAAGAACTTCATGAATGTCCTTGGGTTCTTCTTGTGAAAGTAGAGCCAACAAATCCTCCACTTCTACCTGCCTTAGAGAGGACCTTATTTTTACCCCATCCTCCAAATTACCTATGATGTTCACAGCTGGATGATCGTTTAGAAGTGTGGAAGAACTGGGCAAGTCAGGATGCTGCACTTGTGATTCTTGCAGTGTCTCAATTGTAGGATCCTCATCTTCCTCATTTTTGCTTGATATTACCTTCAATGGTTCATCCTTAGCTTGGACATTTGATGAGTTCTTAGGATCTTCATCTGCATCGAAAGTAGAGAAAATTTGATTTGTCAGTTTTGATTCGGATTCATCAAAAATAATATGAGGACTTTCTTCAACGACCAAAGTCCTTTTATTGAATAATCGATAAGCTCTAGAATTGAGTGCATAACCTAGAAAAATTCCTTTGTCACTCTTTTCATCAAACTTACCCAGGTTGGACTTACCATTGTTCAAAATGTAGCATGGGCATCCAAAGGGTTTAAGATAGGAGATGTTTGGTTTCTTACCCTTGTAGAGCTCATATGGAGTTTTCTTCAGAATAGGCCTTACCATTGCCCTGTTGTTGATGTAGCATGCTGTACTCACCGCCTCAGCCCAAAAATACTTAGGTAGGGAATTCTCACTGAGCATGGTCCGGGCCATGTCTATCAACGTTCTGTTCTTCCTCTCCACTACTCCATTTTGCTGGGGCGTCCTTGGTGACGAAAAATTATGTGTGTACCCCTACTCTTCACAGAAAATGCTGAATTCATGATTTTCAAATTCACCACCATGATCACTCTGGATGGTGGTGATGAGGTAACCTCTTTCATTTTGGATTTTTCTGCAAAACACTTGAAACTCTGTCAGGGCATCACTTTTGTTAGCTAAAAATAACACCCATGTGAATCTGGAAAAATCATCAACAATCACAAAGACATAAGATTTTCCTCCTAGGCTAGAGGTTCTAGTAGGGCCAAAAAGATCAAGATGCAGTAATTCCAATGGCCTAGCGGATGAAACAATATTTTTGTTTTTGAAAGAAGTTCGTGTTTGCTTACCTTTCGTGCAAGCTTCACATATTCTATCACTTTCAAATTTTAATTTTAGCAGTCCATTTACCAAATCATGTCTAGACAACTTGGAGATTACTCCAAAACTAGTATGACCCAACCTACGGTGCCATAACGATGCATTTTCATGATTGTTCGTAACCAAGCAGCGATAATCACAAGAAACATTATCAATATCAACAATATAGACATTGTTATTTCTTTTTCCAAGAAATTTGATCTCATTTGTGTTTTTGTTCAAGACAATGCAGTGGGTTTCATCAAAAATAACTTAAAAACCCTTATCGCACAATTGGCTTATGCTTAGCAGATTGTGATTCAGACCTTTTACCAAAAGCACATCTTCAATAAGAATTTCAGAATTATTACCAATGTTGCCAATCCCAACAATTTTACCTTTGTCTTGACCTCCAAAGACAACCGAACCTCCGTCCTTGTCTTGCAGTGTAGAGAACACTTTCTTGTCCCCTATCATATGCCTTGAACAGCCGCTGTCCAGGTACCATTTGCTCCCCTGGCTTCAAGACATATCTGCAAGAAGAAGAATTCTCATGCAATTGTTTTTGGTATCCAAGCTAGTTTGGGTCCGTAGGAGTTAGTCCAATTCTGAGTATATCTCTTCTTGGTCCAAAAAACATGATTTCTAGGTGAGTTTTGTCTGAACCAGTAATTTACAATAGCATGACCAAATCTACCACAATGATAACAGTTAAGAGGTGCAAACTTTCTTTGAAACTGTCGTGGTTTAGGTTGAACATGCTTTGGTTCAGGCTTGGAACATGAAGCATGGTTTTTATCTTTTTCATGAACAAAGGATGTGGTTATCTTATGCTCAAACGATTTTTGATTTTGAGGAGTGTATCCGAGACCTTCTTTTTGAAAATTGACTTTAATTCCCAACATATTATCTAGATTTTGCTTACCCTTAACAAATCTTGAAAATGTGAGCTGAAGGTCAACCACTTCTTTTTCTAAACTCACAGCCTTTTCTTCAAGTTCTGAGTTGGTGGATTTCAGAGTTTATTCTTCAATTTTGATCTGTTCACATGCTTCCTCCATTTCAATTATTTTGCATGATAGTTCCTTTTTTGTTTTATCACATTCTAAAATTGTTTGCAATAGACTTTCCTTTTCTTCCGTGGCCTCAAACCATTCCTGTTCCAGTTTCTCAAATTTGGCAAAGATATCTTTACGTGACAAGTCATCAAGTTTCTTTTTGAGAGTTTTATTTTCAGATCTGATTTTCTTGTATTTAGTGTACAGCTTTTCATATTCAGATTCCCATTGTTCATTGAAAATGAATTCAGGGTCAGAATTTACCTCCATAGATTCATCTTCATGTGCCATGAGGCACAAGCTTTCCACAAGTTCTTGAATCTCTTCATCAGATGGTTCATCTTCTTCGTCGCTCCAAGTGGCGACCATGGCTTTGGGTTTCTTGAAATTATCATTCTTGAATTTCTTTTTCAGATCTGGACATTCACCTCTCATGTGCCCAGGCTTCTTACATTCGTAGCATATGATGCTACTTGGCTTGCTTGATTCACCTTTGGTTTGCGTGGGCCTTCTTTACCCCTTTCTGAAGTTTCCCTAAAAATTTCTCTTCTTCCTTAGAAATTTCCTCACTTGGCGAGTTATCATCGCCAATTCTTCATTTTCATTGCTTCCGTCACTTGATTTACCTTCTTGAAATTCGTCATCGGATTGATGATGTTAAGTGTGTATTTTTATATATTAATTCATGTTATACATATTTTTTATGAGCTTTAATAATAATAAATATGCACGTATCACACTTACTGTTAATTCAGAGTCAAATATTTAATTTTCTGAAATTAAAGAATTTTAATAATAATATTTACTTATTTATGTAGGCACTCGGTACGAGAGAAGCGACAAGAAATCAAAATAAAAATAATAAATAAAGAAAATAAAAAAATTATATATATGTTGAAATGGGCCAAAAGCCCATGGAGTTGTTCAAAAAGAAAAGAAGAAAAATAAAAAAAATAAAAAATAAATTTATTTGCTATTTTTTTTTTGGATTTTTCTAAGATATATACAATATATATCCATATAATATATATATATATATATATATATATAACAAATGTGAAGTGTGTGTACGAGTGTGTTTTCGCAGGGACGCAGAAGGCGCCCCCCCTTCGCGTCGGCACGGGCGACGAGGGGGGGGGGCGTGGTCAACACCGCGCTCACGCGGGCGTGGTCAACCGGAGGCGGTGGCGGGCGCACAAGGCCCACGCCGCAGGCGGGTGACGCGGCGGCGCACCGCGTCCGTGCCGCGAGCGCACGGGCGCGCAACGTGCGCAGGAGAGAGAGGCGGCGGAGCATGGGCTCACGCGGCCAGCCAGGAGAGAGAAAGAGAGAGTAAAGAAGGAGAAAAGGAGGAGAAAAAGACTAGAAAAAAATTAGAAAATATCATAAAAAAATACCCAAGTGTGCAACACATGTTGGCACACAATTTTGGGTCAAAAATAGCAGCAATGGGTTGTTCACATTGGCAAGGAATGTTCACATTGGCAATGAGTTATGTGAACCCTATAAAAGGGGGGCTTCAAATGTAATGAAAAAAGAGTTGTTAGGAGTAGTTAACTAAGGGAGTTGTGAAGAATTGTAAGAGGTTACTTTGTGTTCTTAAAGTTCATGCTTGTTGGCCTTAGTAGAGCTTCATAGGAGTTATGTTTTGAGAGCTTTTGATGCAAACTTTGTAAGTTGATATTATTTTAATAAAAGTTTTGTTTAAGCATTTAGTCCTTTCTCAGTCCCATTACTTATTATTTTGATCTCCATTTCATTTTCCTATCTTCACAAAAGTTGTTCATCCTTAAGTGTTCTTCAATTTCTATTTCTATCATTTCTTCCAATTCTTTCTAGTTTGTAAGTTATTTATCGTTTTCCTAAGTGCTGTTCTACATGATTACTGTTCATCCGAGGTGATACATTTTAGTATTCTTCTGTTTTGAAGACTTTCCAATCCTCTTTTTACTCTATGTTCTTCATACAAGTTGTTCTTCTCTTGTAGATATAGAATTTCTTCTTCTACCACTTCTTCAAATTCTTCTTAGTTTGAGAGTTATAATTAAATTTTCACTGTTCTGATTTCTGGCATATTACTGTTCATCCGCACCGATAGCTCTTGAATTTTTCACATTTTTCACTGTCTTCCTCTCATTTTCTGTCTCGGTGGTCTTCATCAAACGTCTTCCTCTTTTCATTTTCTACAACTTTCGTTTCTTCCACTTTTTGTAATTCCCTCTATATTTTAAGTTATTCTATTCCTTCCATCCCCCTATTTTCAATATAATTCTGTTGTGTTTTCAACTTGTCTTTGTTTCAACTTCTATCCATCTCCCTTTCTTCACGGTTTCTTCACACACTCAAAGCGGTTAGTCATCTTCCGGTCATCTCATGACGTCGACTTCCAAGGCGGAGCGATCTTCATCAAAGGCTCGGCGAGGAAATGACGGCGTTCTTCATCCATTGGCTAAATATTTCCTTCACTTTTCTCTTCTTATGCAAAGTCGCAATTTAAGCTTCTTTAGTGATAATCGCACTCAAAAGATAACAATTGGTTTGCAAACATAATGATATTTTCTAACTTGATCTATAAAGATTATATTTCTTCCTCGTGGGATCGACCCGTATTTACCATTTTACTCGTATTTTCAAAATCATTTAAGTGAGTGAGTGCGGTTGTATAAATTTTAAAATTTGTGTGGCACGACATTTTTAAATGACGGGTGTCGAGTGCATCAAATTTTTGGCGCCGTTGCCGGGGAGGGAATTTTTTAATATTGGGATATTCTTGTGTTTGATGTGTATACTTGTATAATAATTTTGTTATTTTTATTTTACAGGAAAAAGAAAACAAATCAGAAAATCAAAGAAAGAGGAAAATCATACCTGAAATTCCAAGAAAATGAAGCGTCGCTTAAAGCCTGGTACTGTAGCAGTGAAGCGTCGCTAAAGGGCAGAAACGTAGGAACATGTTCTGTTTTTCTAATTTCTGAAAAATCTACAAAAAAAAAATCTGCAAAATTCTTGAAAAATCTATAAAAATCAAAAAAAAATCAAACAAAAGAAATTTTTGTGCTGGCTAGATAGGTTCATTGACTAAAATATATATATATATATACTTGCACCAAAATAAAAAAAATCTCATTTCAAGAATAGAAACCACACAACATGTTCTAGGTCATGCATCATTTAGCATGGAATTTTTCTTTATTTAATTCCTGTCATTGCATTTTGAAGATTGCGAGGGGCAAGGTACGTTCTACTTATCCTATTATGGCATGCATATTGCATAAGAACCCCTTGTTTAAAATTGTGGTGTGTATTTCATTTCAAAATATTTTAAGGGCCATACCCCTAAATAACATAAGGTGGGGATTTCATCACCCTTCCTTAGCCCACAAATCACATTTCTCTTGCATCTTTGCATGACCTAAACCTTAAATAAAAGTCAATAGACATTGGCCCTAGGATCACACTGTGATTTTAGTACGCTTTGAGTTTACCCTCTTGTGAAAATCGGTGCCTAAGGCAAGACGGTCGGACGGTAAACACCTTAAGCGGGCTAGTGGTTTGACATAATTAGGTCCCTACGAAAGTAGGGGGAGCCTCCCACTACCCCACCCCTTACCTGGTCGATGAAAATATTGAGGGTGAACTTAAGTTGCACTTTAGTTACTTTGTGAAACCCTATTTGTAGGTCTGAGTCGCATCTAGATCATTAGATAATTTGTGTTAACTTGTTTGTGTTTGCATAAAAAAAAATTTTAAAAAAATAAAATAACAAACCCACGCCTATGTAGGAGCACTTTATTCCTTCTACTTACAAACCCTCAACCTGTATTCAACTCCCTGACATTCTCGTTGATCAATATGAGATTCGCCCTAGTCTCATCCAGATGCTCCCATCTTTTTATGGGAATCTCAATGAAAATCCTTATAGGCATCTAGATGATTTTCTAGAAGTTTGCTCCCTGAGCAAAATTCAGAATTTTAATGATGATGCCCTGAAATTGATCTTATTTCCATTCTCATTAAAAGACAAAGCCAAATGTTGGTTAAGGAGTTTTGGAAAGACTATCAGGACTTGGGAAGCTATGCAGTTAGAATTTTTGAAAAAAAATTACCCTATAGTCTGGACCAACATAATGAGAAGGGCGATTACATGATTTACTCAACGTCCGGGAGAGCAAATTCATGAATCTTGGGAGAGACTGAAGGATCTAGTAAGTCAATGTCCACGCCATGGGTTGCCCAAATGGCAAATTATATTTACATTTTATGAGGGGTTATCCGATTTTGATAGGCAAATGGTGGAGACATATATTGCGGAGGGGCATTTATGAGCAAAGGTGAAGATGATGTGTATGATCTGTTTGAAATTTTGAGTGAAAATTCGATCAATCGTGCCTCCATCTCATCTCATCAACAATCTGTAGGATCTGTCAAACAGGATGAAAACCCAATCCACACTTTCATGGAAGTCTGTGAATTCTGTGCCAGTCTCACTCACCATGTGAGTCAGTGTCCTACTATGGCCCAACTCCCACATGTCATCCAAGCTCAAGTTCAATATGCCCTAGGGTTCTCTCAGCTCAAGCATGCTACATTTTCAGATTATTATAATCTTGGCTGGAGTAATCACCCAAATTTGCCTTGGATGGATCCAACATTCCAAGCCCATCTGTCTAAACTTTCACCCCAAGCAGCCCACGAGCGGCCCATGTGTACTCAACCTCCGCCCAACTCATCTCACCAAGATTTCAGAATCAACATTGATACTAGGGGTGATTCATCGGGCCACTGCTTTGAACCTTAAATCGTGTACTCTCAGTCTACTTATCAACCCCCTCCTTCAACATTACACTAACCCCCTCAATATGTGAATGATGATGATGAGGACAGTCTTTTGCCTGTCATTTTGACTCGAGATATCACTATTGAGAGTGAGGGGGAGTGCGCATGTAATACCATGATGAAGGAAGGAAAGGAAGAAGGGGGTGGCTTCAAGGATAATGATGATCATATCACCCCATTCTATGAAAGTTTTGAGATTGAGAATATTACTGTAAATGATAATGGCCCAAACAACTCAATTGAGGAAATAAATAAAGAGGAGGATTACTTTGTAAGTAATAATATGGTTGATTTAATGAAATAAAATTCTGAATATCCTCCTCTCCTGGAAGAACATGATGATGGGGCCTTATTAGAAAAGTTTACATTTCATCTACCGACCTCATTTCTGAAAATTTTGATTGATAATTTTGGGTTTAATGATGAGTGTGATGATGGGCCCGTCTTAGAGAAATTCACATTTGATCTGACCTATGATGAAAGGGCCGGACTGGAATCATTTACATTTCCTCTATCCACCCCATTAGTGGGCAATGTGGTTAATAATCCTCAGATGAATGATGAGTGTGATGAAGGGGTTTCATTAGAACATTTCATATTTGATCTGACCCCGGAAGCCTATCCAATGAAGTCTGAATCTGTGGATGCGTTAGCTACTGGGCTCGTGCTTCCTTCTACTTTGATTCCCTTGCCAGTTGAGCCTCTCCAATTTGACATTCTAGGACCTGAGGGGGATGTGCCAACCACATTCATCTTTGATTTGACTTCCTCTCAGGAAGACAAGTTGATCAATGCCCTTAAAGTTCGTGAGGCTGTTACTGAGAGGAAAGTGGCTAAGGATGACAATCTTATTCCTAAACTACCAGGGCCTGAATAAGTTACCATGGAGGAAGTCGTTCCTAAAGGGCTCGTCAGGAGAGACGATATAGGACAAGGGGACCACTAGGTAGATATTATGCAAAGGTTCCACCTCAGTCTGGAAATATTATTGGCCATTGATCCTTTCATGATCCCGAAAATTAAAAATTGGCTCACACTTATGGTTACAGAAAACTTCAATAAAGTGCGCGACCCGCATATTTCTAGCCCCAATCCATACATGGTTACTCTTGTCTTCCAATGGCATAAGGGCTGGAATTTGAAGGAGGACACGATCACATGGTGGCTCATTCTGAATGCCACATGTTGGTTAGTGATCTACCTTGTGTCTGGCTGATGACATAAAACTTAGCGCTTCTTGGGAGGCAACCCAAAGTTTTAGTGACTTCTATGTGCTAATAAATGGCTTCTGGGAGGCAACCCACGATTTTTATAATTTGATATCTTGTTTTAGTGTGTTTCTTTTTCAGTTGTCAGGCCACAACGCAACGAAGCCTCGTCATTTTGCCTCGACCATCAGGTTGTATCCTTCCATCCCACCTATATTATCTATTTACTTGTTCTCTGATCTGTCTCATGCTTATGCCATTGAGGACAATGTCATTTAAGTTGGGGGGGGAGCAAAAATTTTTTCTTGTTATCATGTGTTGTCACGCTAAACAAAAGTTTTCCCCATTTGGAGTTCCCTGATTCATGCTTCTATTGAAATTGATTCTGGAATAGAAAAGACTAGGGAAAAGGGTGATGGATAATTTATTTAATCTAGCCATAGAAAATTGATTTAAGAATCTCTTTAAAGTTCATGTACACTTTAGAAAAATGAAAATCACGCTGCACGCTAATGAAACAAGTAAGACAAGCCTTCTGCTATTTTGGTTCTTTTGTCTGATATTCAGCACTTCTTGAAGACGAGATCTTTTATTTATAAGCTTTCTGCCATGTTATCTATCAAAATTAGTGCAAAAGCACAATTGACAAAATTTTGAGAAAAACACCATGAAAAATGCTCCGATTCTGAGTAACCGGGCCTACTTCACCTAAGACGTGTTGAGGTTCGTGTAAAACAGTGAAGGGTAGTGCAGCATCATGTGTGTATAGAAAAAAAAAGAGAAGAAAAAAATATAGATCCCAAAAGGACAAACGTAATAAGGCAGACAAAAAGCTATTATGCTTAATGCTCTGATTAAGAAGTGCAGAGTTGAAAGGCATTTGTTCGGAATAGCAACTGAAGGACGCAATTATCTCTACTGTGAATTTAGTATTACACATGCACAAGTGCTACTGAATTTTGATTAGAATTCTTGATCATATACCTGAATTTCCTACATAAGGCTAGTATGTGATAATGATTCCAGATTCCTACTCTTTAGTTGACTCTATGAAAGATGATCTAGAAATGAGGCATGGATATTTTAAACTCTTGTTGGTCCTAAAATTTTTAATTATTTGCATTGCTAAGGGACTAGCAATGAGTAAGTTGAGGGGTGTGATAAGTGTGTATTTTTATATATTAATTCATGCTATACATATTTTTTATGAGTTTTAATAATAATAAATATGCACATATCACACTTATTGTTAATTTAGAGTCAAATATTTAATTTTCTGAAATTAAAGAATTTTAATAACAATATTTACTTATTTATGCAGGCACTCGGTATGAGGGAAGCGACAAGAAATCAAAATAAAAATAATAAATAAAGAAAATAAAAATTATATATATGTTGAAATGGGCCAAAAGCCCATGGAGTTGTTCAAAAAGAACAGAAAAAAATAGAAAAAAAATAAAAAATAAATAAATTTTGAAGACTTTCAAATCCGAGGTGATATCTTTTAGTATTATTCTATTTTGAAGACTTTCAAATCCTTTTTTTACTCTGAGTTCTTCATGCAAGTTGTTCTTCTCTTGTAGATATATAATTTCTTCTTCTACCACTTCTTCAAATTCTTCTTAGTTTGAGAGTTATAATTAACTTTTCACTGTTCTGATTTCTGACATATTACTGTTCATCCGCACCGATAGCTCTTGAAGTATTCACATTTTTTACTGTCTTCCTCTCGTTTTCTGTCTCTGTGGTCTTCATCAAACTTTTTCCTCTTTTCATTTTCTACAACTTTCATTTCTTCTACTTTTTCTAATTCCCTCTAGATTTTAAGTTATTCTATTCCTTCCAACCCCCTATTTTCAATATAATTCTATTGTGTTTTTAACTTGTCTTTGTTTCTACTTCTATCCATCTCCCTTTCTTCACGGTTTCTTCACACACCCAAAGCGGTTAGTCATCTTCCGGTCATCTCACGACGTCGACTTCCAAGGCGGAGCGATCTTCATCAAAGGCTCGGCGAGGAAACGACGGCGTTTTTCATCCATTGGCTAAATATTTCCTTCACTTTTCTCTTCTTATGCAAAGTCGTAATTTAAGTTTCTTTAGTTATAATCGCACTCAAAAGATAACAATTGGTTTGCAAACATAAGGATATTTTCCAACTTGATCTATAAAGATTATATTTCTTCCCCGTGGGATCGACCCGTATTTACCATTTTACTCGTATTTTGAAAATCATTTAAGTGAGTGAGTGCGGTTGTATAAATTTTGAAATTTGTGTGGCACGGTATTTTTAAACGACGGGTGTCGAGCGCATCAGATCAGCTTTCAGTCCAATGACCTTTTTCTTCTTGATGTCTTCATCAACTGTTCTCTTTATATTTATCTCATAGGTCATGAGTGACCTTATGAGTTCGTCCAAGGTGAGAGTTGACAAGTTCTTTGAGTCTTCAATTATCGTGGCCTTTGTGTGCCAAGCCGACGGTAGGGACCTTAACACCTTCCTCACAAGGTCAGAATTTGAGTATTCCTTCCCGAGACTTTTGAGACCATTTGTGATTTCTGTTAACCTTGCAAACATCTTGGAGATGGTTTCTTCAAGTTTCATTTTAAATAGCTCATAGTCAGTGACTAGGAGATTTGCCTTGGTTTCCTTGACCTCTGAAGTTCCTTCGTACATGAGTCGTAGCTTGTCCCACATTTCTTTGGCTGAGCTGCACATAGAAACACGAGAAAATTCATTAGGGTGTATCACACATTGCATAATATTCATGGCATTGAAATTAGCAGTGCATTTCTTAATTTCCTCGGGTGTCCATTTATCTTCATCAGCCCCGAGTTTATGAGGACCCTTGTCCACAACTCTCCAAACTTCGTACTCTTGAGCCCTCAGAAAAATATGCATTCTATTTTTCTAGTACGAGTAGTTTGAACCGTCAAAGAAGGGAGGACGGTTGATGGAGTGACCCTCGGGTATCATACCCTTGTTTACCATTTAACCGGATCTTACTCTAGATCGTTAGATCTGTGAAAGAGAGAGCCCTAAGCTCTGATACCAATTGAAGTCCCGAGATTAAATGGCACCCAAGAGGGGGGTGAATTGGGTATTAAAAAATTAATCAAAGCTGTTCTCAATTTTAAAATGAAGTGATGACACTATGGAACTAATGCAGGATAAAGTAGATCTACAAAACTCAAACACCGCAAGCATGCACAGAAGGGGGATAGGAGAAAGGGAACAAACCACAAAGAGACAGTGATTTTTAGGGGGTTCGGATACCGCAACGGCAACCTACGTCCACCCCTCACGGACCGTGAGGATCCACACACTATCTTGTAAAGAGATACAAGATCGAACACACACACACACACACACACACACGTTGGGAGATGAAGGTTCCCTGAAGGTGTTAGAACACCCAACAACACACACAAAACCAACTGATTAACTAGACACACACACGAATCTAGTAAGATCCACACACACACGAGATTGTTACAGGATTACAAAAGCCACACTTGAAGCTTAGAAGAATTGAGAATGGAAACACAAAAGAAAAAACTTGATTGATGCTCCCCCTTAGTTGATGAAGAGTTTCTAGGATGCAGCTTGAACTCCACTTGGCTTGGGCTTGATCTTCACTTGAGGATGGATGAAGAATGATGAAGAACTTTTCTCGGAGCACTGTTCACGTCTACAGTGCTAGCTCCCTTCTTATTCCCTTTGATAGCCTTCTTGATCCAACTTGAGCATTAGGGTTTTCTTAACCCTCTTGTATGTGTTATATAGATTTTGAAAGGTCCATGGACCCCCTCAGACCAGATCCACAATATCTGGAGGGTTTGGTTGCTTAGGGATTAAACAATACCAAGAGGGAGGGCTTTCCTCGAAGTGTTTAAAAGTCAACAATGTTGGGCAGCTCGGGGTTGGCGGTCGACCTCCAGGGGCTGGCGGTTGACCGCCACTAAGAAACCAGCAGAAGGCCGGTCCCTGGGAATCCAGATCGACCGGGATTGAGGGGGCGGTTGACCGCCATTGAGACAAGCTGTAGAAAAGTCCATTCTGTTATTTCAGGTCGACCGGGATCAGACCGAAGGTCAACCGGACTGTCAGAGACCTGAAAAATGAAGAGTTTAGCCTAGAAAAATGTATCCAAATAATCGAGACATGAATTGAACGAATGGTTAAAACTTATTTCAAGTTCATTTGATTTCTTGGAAATGCGTTTGGAATGCTAAACACTTAAGCAAAAACCGTGAAGAAATCCAGCATGAAAGCTTATGGAATACCCTTAAGATATTGGTTCCAAGCACGTGAACAAGTATATGTCCTTGGTTTTATTATCATCAAAAGCACTGAGATATATACAACAAATAATTCTATCCACATGAAAAATTTTGCATCTAGGAGAGCTCACAATTCTATTTTCATGCATAAATCTCATATATGTAATCATTGTGGAAAATTATGCCATACTATTACTCAATGCTATTGGTTAAGTGACTGGAATAATGATGTTGGACCCAAGAATCCTTGGGCTCCAAGGTTTTTCAACTAATTCTTTGGATGTAGGTGTGTCCCTGTAGAATAAAATATAATTAAAGTTGAATAAAATGGGGCGCACAAGGTTAGTGGCTTAATGGTTCTATTTTTATGTTGTGATTGTTTGAATAAATGGTTCTGTGGAATTCTTGTATGTGATTGGTTTGAATCTTTATGATATATGATGATATCTTACTTTGATTGACTCATGATAATTACTTGTTACATGCAAATTCCATATGAGATATTTCATAGTATATTTTCATTCAAGTTTAGTCATCTTTGATTTGATGCATTTGCATGCATGACCCTGTGGTATATAAAATGGTCTACTGGGAGAAGGGCAGGTTATGCCTGTCTGGAGACCCACATCATGCATAGAGGAGAACCTCCGCCAGGTACCAAGGGTCAATTTGCATTTAGAAATAAATTTGCATTCATGTAGATGCATTACTGTGTACATTGTGAGATTTTGTCTACAAGTTGATATTCCTGCATCTATTGAGGGGTAGCTGAGCATAATCTGTTAGAATTTCAGAATTGTCTAAAAATTATCTGAAATTGATGAGAATTTGCTATCTGAAACTGTATGTATCTGTTGCTATTTTGAACCTGCTGATGAATTTGAGATGATATCCAGTTAAGGCTGATTGAGATATTGTTCTGTTATGAGAAAATGGAAGGTTCAATTCTTCTGCTACAAGGTTGATCTAATTTGCTTATTGGTTGATTTCATTGGATGTTTGGACTATAATTGCCATGAGAAATAGAAAAGTTTTGTCATCTGTTGTAAGGGTGATTTTATCTGCTGCCAGCTTAATTCTTATCTTTGCCTGAACTGCTGAATTGCTGAACTTATTGAAATTGAAAAATGAGATTACTTACTGTCAACTATATTACTCTGCTGATCTGTTAGAAATTAAAAATTCAGATTGTTTGAAATTGTTGATGATTACCCAAGATGGTTGGAAAAATCTACTAAATGCTATCTTTTTCTGAAGCATAAGAGATGTTTGTTGGAATGGATCTGATTCATGCAAATATGTCATCACTGTCTTCTAAAATTCTTGTGGCCATTCCTACAAACCCAATTCTGAAACTAGTCTCATCTGAAACCATTCTTTCATATTCATTTCTGTAATCAATCATATTGAAACTCCTTCAATTCATCTGTCCATTGTCTCACATTCATACTGTCATAATGTTTGCTCTCAGGGGGAGTATTCAATGAAATCTGATAACTTTTACCATTCAAAAGATGAAGTTCAAATCTCCCTGATCTAAAGACAAACTCTTATCTTTACACACTGAGTGCTAATTGATTGGAAGGAAGTTAAATCTAACATAGAGGTTCAAAGATTATCCTTAATTGCAGTTACAATGTGTTTAAACTATATTGAAATTGGAAATGTCCAATTCTTTACCTGAAATCTGAAAATCATGAGTAATAAAACATTGTTTGGTAGAAAGTGATTTTCTTATATTGATTCTAAATTGTTTTTTAAGTAACTGATATGAACCAGGGAATACACCATAAAAATAAAATTTAAAATAATAATAATAATGGCAGAGCAATGGCACATCTTTCTGAGAAACTGACCTTATACAAAGATGAAATCTAGAGGTCATGTCATGAAGAAGAGTGTTATCTCTGTTCACATGGTCAAAACGATATGATTGGTTTCACCGAGTACCTGGGGGTACTGGCGTCTGGAAAACGTGTACCTTCATACAAAAAGGTGTAAATCATTCCTGTTGTGTTTGATCAGAGACATAATTGGTACATCTTGTTGAGTAACTAGACGTACCTGCGTCTAATAAACGTGTACCCTTAGATCAAAAGACAGATGATACCTGACTGTTCAAGAAAATAAAATTTTTAAAAATAGTATTTATATATATATATATATATATATTTTTTATGGTTGACTCTGTGTTGTTTCAGAAACTTTAACCGGTTTATTTTAAATATAAGGGATATTTTCTTAACATATGTGTTTAATGAAAATGTTGAGTAAGATGAATGGTTAATGAATTGAATGAGTACATTAGTAAATCTAGTTTATTTTCATTGTTTTTGCATCAAAGGATTAATTAATGAGCCTGTTTGAATCAAGATTTAATACCTGAAAGTCACAGCTCTCATGTTTATATGAGAAAGGGTTGTCGGAAGGAAAAGGGTAGAAAGGTAATTTCATCTGGCGATTGGTAAAGTCAAAAAGATCACTTTACTCTTCCCGTTTTTCATTTAAAAACCCTATCTTCGTCATAATCCTTTTCACAGCATCTGCGTTTCTTCTAGAAAGAGCCAACTCGCCTCTACGTCACCTCCTCTCTAGCTTCTCTGGTCTCCTTTCTCCAAATTCTTCTGTGAGGATCATTGGTCCTGCCTCTGCATTACCTACTATCCTCGTTGCTTTTTGGAACATATTCTTGCTAGTTGTCCCCATTCTCTCGTCTCCGGCCGCCAAAGAGTCTACGGAAGCATGGCGATAGAGGAGCACAGCTTGGATTCCAGGGGAACACAGAGGGAAAAGGAAGTCTCTTCAAGGAGAGAAAGGAAAATGAAAAGGAAGTCCATTGAGATGGGACACGAGGCTACTAATGTTGAAAAGGGGATGGCCGTATATACTCGGAAGAAAAGAAAGTCAACACATGAGCAAGAAAGAAATGCTGAATTGGCCATGCAAATAGAGAGTACAGAAAAGGAAATGGAAAAGATGTCTGTGTCATCATCTAGACTGCCTCCGAGGAGGAAGATGTTTCAGAAGTTTAAAAAAGGTACACTCAAACCCAGGAAGAAAAAGTCTGCAAATGATTCAGAAAAAATCATCTTTCCAAGATTTATTGATTTTCATGATAAGAAGTTGTTTGATAGATTTCCTGGTCTGATGGAACTAATTAAATTTCAGAAATGGAGGAAATTTTTGGGAAAGCATAGATATTACTATCCCGACTTAGTTTCTGAATTTTATCAAAATATGAGGTATAATCCTGAGAAATGCATGATTAAATCAAAGGTTATGGGAGTGAAGACTGTGTTGACCATGGAGTTCCTTCACAATGTGTTTAGAATTCCTGAAAGTGGGGAATGTGAGGAAGATTTTGATTATGATGAATTAGAGGCTTATTCAGTCTTGACTGATCAGCCCAGTGATATGACAGATACTAGGCAGCTCAAGTTAGTATATTTCAATGAAAACAAGTTTTCTCCCTTTAAAATATTAGTTCATCATATGATAACTACAATTATAACCCCACAGGATGGTGGTAGGGGGAAGATCACTGAAACTCAGAGGTTCATCTTGTTTTGTATGTTTAAGAACATCAAAGTCTGTCTGCCAAGCATTATGATGAAGGTCATGGGCACTTGTAAGGAATCCAGGAGGCATTTGCCTTATGCAGCCCATCTAACTGCCATTTTTAGAAAGTTCAAGGTACCTTTGAAAGATGAAGAGTTCAAAAAGGTTTCCAATATGAATATTTACAATATGAACTTTGTTGATAAGTTCTTGAAGTTAAAAGCTCAGGCTGTACATGCTGCGAATATGGCTGATAAAACAGTTGAGAAATCACCAGTGGCAGTAAATGAGGAAGAGGAAGAACAAACTATACTGGAGGCTTCTAGTCAGGGGGAGCAACATCCAATGCTAGCTAAACAAGTACTGGCATAAAGTCTAGACAAACTTCCTCCGGTGATTGAACAGGAAATGAGAAATGAGCAAGGTGATCTGTTAGCTTCTAAAAAGTAGCATCAACAAGAAATAGATTCTATAGAATTAATTCAGCAGATTGAGCAAAGGGAAACAGAAAATGCAGAACAGGAGGAAGAAGTAGCTCAAGAAGAATTTCATATGAAATTAGAGGAGGAGCAACAAATCAGTCTCCAAGAAGAGGAAAGCAATGTTCAAATTGAACAAAGTTTGAATGAGCTGGAGGAACACTTTTTGGCTGGTAATCAGATATTTCAGCATCTTGACAAGCAGATTAACCAATTCATAGAACATATTTAAACTAATTTGGAGTAGCAACAGTAGCCAGAACAGGAGCAAATGCAAATTGAAGAGCAGAATGAACAAGAACACCAACAGGAGCCACAGATGCAAGTTGAAGATCAACTGGAACAAGAAATAGAAGAGCAACAGCCTGCATTGGAACAAGTTGCATAGGCTGAATCATCTCAAACTGGCCCAGTTCATGGAACATTTCATGAAGCTATTGTCTGTATGGGAGCTCAACCTGCTTTATCACCTGAAGAGCAGCCTATTTCATAGACAGCTGTAGCATCAAGTTCAACTCCACAAGTGTCTGACCCCGCTTTAGTCAATCTGATGATGACTCAATTTAGATTGGTAAATGCTTCTCTTGAACAATTAAAAAGTGCTGTAGAAAAGCAAGATGTAAGATTACTTCATTTAGAGCAAACTGTTAATTACAGCTGGTACAAGTACTTAAGTGATAGAAATAGATTTAATGAACAGTTGAAAAGGTTTCTGAATTCAATTTCAGATGTATGTCAACATGCTAGTTCTACATTGTCTAATCTGAGAATGAATGTAGCTGAGTCATACTTGGGGATAAGCCAGAACATTGCTCATTCTTTTGAGATTAAGAGAGACTAGCAGAGAATCAGAAATCAGCTGAGCATCATGTTACATGAGCAGCAAGTTCTGTATGCTAAAGTTGTCAGTGTCTCAACTGATGTTCAATCTTGTATCACTCACTTGGGCAACCTGTATGGTAAACTTGACTCTGTTCAAGAAAAAGTGCAGAATTTGACAGCAAATCTCCAGCATTTTGGTTCTACCAGTACTTTCACTTCTGTAGCAGACATTGTTCAAAGATAATCAGTTCAGCTGGACAGTTCCACTGACATGATACATGATTGGATTGAAGATGTATCCGCTTCTATTAAACAGCTGCATGATCAGGTTCTTGCCACTGATAACAAGCTATCTTTAAAGTTTGCTACCCTTGAAACCAAAGTTAACAAGTTAATTCCTCAAGGTTATGCGACTGCTTTACCACTAAGAGGGCAATCTATTACTAGCAGAGCTATCTCAGTTTCCAGCAAAAGAGGTCATGGCCGAAGTCCTACTGTCTCCATCAATACACCTGCAGATATTTAAAAGAGGAAACATGTAAACAAAGGGAAAATGTCTTGGCAATACCCCCTCTCATTGTTTCTTTTTGATAATGACAAAGGGGGAGACATGTTTGAGTCATGTTCTGTTGAAGAAGTGGGGAGATATGTTTTGAAGATGGTGTATGCAATGGAATACGAAGAGCACAGATATTATCTTCACATATGTACACAGTATTAGCTACATGTGCATGAGCATTTTTGTAATGTTGAACTAAACTCAATGAATGAAATGAAATGTTTCTGTCATGAATTGGTTGTCCACAATGCTCATAGTCTTGTGGTGAATAATTGATTTTGTGAAAAAGAATACATGACTCATAGTATTGTCATAATCAAAAAGGGGGAGAATGTTGGAACCCTGGTTTTGATAATGACATACTATGAATCATGTCTGTGGTGCCATGCATGATCATGATTCATGACTCATATGTGTTTGAATGTGTTATATGTTCGTGTGATTGGTTGATGTAATCATAAATTCAACGCATGCTTAAGTGTTTGAACATAAGGTCAGTGCTAGCTATGTTCCATGCACACTCAAGGTCGATGCTAGTTGCCAGTTCTACTTAGTGAGGTCGATGCTATTTACTGTATCGGCGTAAGTGAGGTCGGTGCTAGTTTTGCTTCCACACACTAAGTCTGTGGATACATGGTAAAGAGTCTGTGCATGTCTTGCTTCGACTGACGTAAGGTCAGTGCATATACATGCATATAGAAGATCATGGTCGGTGCATGTTTCTGTAGAAATGCACATAAGGCCGATGCATGCTTTTCTTTTCTGCACATACAGTCGGTGCAAATCCTGTGTGAATGCACACAAGGTCGGTACATACTTTGCATTCTGCATGACTAAGGTCGGTGCAAGTGTGCCTTACGCATGACCAAAGTCGGTGCCTATTTTGCATCCTGCATGACAGAGGTCGGTGCAGGTTTGCTTTGTACATGGAAATGTCGGTGCACATCTCTGTGGTCTGCATATAGAGTCGACGCTAGCAGGAGTTACATGCAAGCTAAGGTCTGTGTTACCTTGAAGTTTCATGCATCCAAGTCTATGTTATCACATTATGTCTTGCTTAACAGGGTCGGTGTTAATATGCATGATCCTGCACCTAAGTCTGTGCTAGCTGGTTTTCACTCATACGCAAGGTCTGTGTTAGTTGGTTTGGGTTATTAACTAGAGTATGTGCTAGCATGCATAGAGTCTATGGAGTCTGTGCTAGTTTAGTGTGCTTCATGAATAAAGTTTGAGCTATCTGCTCGGACTTATGTATGAAGTCAACGTCAGTCTGTATATCATTCTTGTTAAGCCTATGACATGCTTGCGTTTACATTGACTTCATGACTTGATTTCAAGAGCATGCCCTGCATGTTGTGTTCACTTAATTTGAACATTCATTGATGGCACAATAATAGACTATCTCTCACACTTTACATTTTATTTTTATATAAAGTCAATGGATATTGGTTTTTACTATGAAGACAAAGTGTTTGACAAAATGCTTCTTAATTTACTTACAGGAACTTAAATCTCACGTGATGTTGAGAACAGAGGTTCGTGACTTAATAATGCCCTGGTTCGAACGTAAAGTCACGAGAACCAAGATCATGGCTCGTGATCCAAGAGCATTTCATTAAGAGGAGATTTCACCACATAGAAAGTAGAGAAGCTAAGATCGTGACACGTGGACAGTTTAAACTCAGATCTGAACTAATTCTTGGGCGGGAAATGTGGCTTCCACGTGCCCTCTTATTGCTACTTATATGAAGGGGGGTAGAGCATCCAGATCTAGAAATCTAGAAAAAAATCAACCAAGAAAATAGTGAGCAACAAAGATAAAGAAGAAGAGAGAGATTGAAGAGAGCTAAAGTGAGCGAGATCAAAAAATTCAGAGTGTAGCAGTGAGAGCTGTGAAGGAATTCAAAGTGAAATCTGAGAGAAGAAAACAAAGTATTGTTGCTGAGAGAAAGAAGAAGAGAGAAAGAGTTGCAGAGAGGTTGCAGCAGCTCGTTAAGAGAAGGAAGAAGAAGAAGAGGGATCCTGGTCAGGATACCCTACATTCTGATAGTGGTTCTGGATCAGATCCATACCACTTTGCTCCGTGTCAGCTATAGCTTTTGTGATTTCATTTCTAGCTTTCTGTCGCTAGCATAATTCAATTTTTTTTTTTCTTAAACCTTTGTTAGAAGCTGTGAATCAGCAGTGGCATAAGCTGTAAGGCCCAGCGCAAGCTGTTAGTCAGCAGATGGCAAGCTGTTAGTTAGTGGATAGCAAGCTGTGAGGTCTAGCGGATGTAGGCAAGCTGTGATGCCCAGCCGTTCAAGCTGTTAGTCAGCGGAAGACACACTTAGATTGAGTGTGGGGTGGATGTAGGTCTGGATGACCGAACCACCTAAAAATCATTTGTGAAGTGTGGATTGTTTGTTCTTGGGTTTCACCGCTAGATGAATAATTAGGTTCGCTCAACATCATTATCCAATTGTCAGTGTTCTTCACCATAGTTAATTTTGAATTTAACTAATCCCATCTGTTTTAATTCCACATAGCTACAACTTAGATTTTTTGAATTGGCCAAAAATAGTTGAGGGGATTCATTCGCCCCCCCTCTGAGTCCAGATCTACACCAACTTCATTGGTATCATAGCATACCATCGATTCTACAGGTATATAAAATGGTGATTTGTGGAAAGGTAGGTTATGCTTGCCTGAAAGCACTCACCATGCGTGAGGATACACCTCCGCCGAGTACCATGAGTCGATATTGCATTTTGGCCATATTGTTAGGGGGAGAAACTTCTTTGAACCATTCTTGCATACATGTTATCTTCATTTTGTCAACTTTAATAAGTGTACAACCATTGGCATGAACTTCCAAATCATGTTTTGATATCTTACTGATACTCAGGTCGACCTCGTAGGTCTCTTCCGCTTGAACACTGCCCTCTATCTAAGCTCATTGCATATCCTCAGGGGGAGTGTCCACTACTCATTATCTTCATTTAATGATCATGCTTATCTGAAAAACTCACTGAGTCAGTTGTTGCTGCTGCCGAGTTTGGCTATTCTGGTCACTTTTTTGAAAATCTGAAATTCAATACCTTTCAATCTAGATACCATGATCATAAAACTGAGTGAAATTCAAAGTAAGAATCTTATATTATATGACCTTGTTCTTGTCCATCTTATATAACTGGTTCAGGTTTAATGACTTCATTGAGTTTTGAGACAAATGTTATGAAATCATCTGTGTTCAATTTTTTTAATAGACCTTAACCAATGTTTACATGTTGTGTCTTGAATGACTCTTTCTGAAATCTGCAAATTCTAATTTCAAGGCAACCTTGGTTGAGATACTGAAACTAAGTATTGTCTTTAAACATCATGAATAGCTGGAATTCTTAGACGCTAAATTTTTTCAGTGCAATGACGTTGGTTCACTGAGAAACCATGTCCCTTGTCCAAGAAGACAAGTGGGTTGTGTCATAAGGTGCCTTTATTAACTCTGCAGTAAGTTGAAGAAAAATCTAATGTAGAGCAATGGCACAGTTGTTGAGAAATATGTCCCCTCATCAAAGAAATGAGGTCAGACAAGTCATGAGGTGACAATGCTATCTCTGTTCAATTTGAGGCAAGATAGTCAGTCACACCAAGCACCTAGGGATACTAGCGTCTAAACAACGTGTATCCTCAAGATGCAAGGCATGACTGGACTTGATTGCTCGTAAAAATCTTCTGTGCTCAAAGAAAATTATGAGCTTGATAGCAAAAGAAAAAAAAACTGTTGTGACTCTGAATTCTATAAGAACTTCATGAGTGTTTAACCTCAATACTAGCTTGTGTAACTCTCAAGGAAGTCGTTGAATCTGAATAAGCAAGGCAAAGGAAGGTTAAACATGGTTTCGACATGTAATTCTGGTTCATTTCTATTAAAACATGCATGAAGATGTCTTTCAAATTCTTTTCATGAACTCTGATATCATTAGATTTGAACCATGCAATTTGAATAAGGATCATGTCATAAGGTTTGTGTAATAGTCGACTCTGAACATAAATACTCTTGGTTATGAGATTAGTATTAGATTGTGAAACTTCTAGCATTTTCAAATCCTCAACTTCTCATACAAGTTGTATTTCTCCAAAATGCCTCATTCTCATACCTTCTCTGTCAATTTCTCATGTCTCTTCTCTCCATTCTCTCCACCATTTTATGTGTCCCTCCTTTTGCTGATGTCAAAGGGGGAGAGTTATTTGATGTTCCATTTATTAAAGGGGGAGAGCTGTAGAATAGCTTCGTGATGAGTCCTCTATAAAGGGGGAGAGCAGATCGGTTCATTTAAGAAGAAATAGTTCCTGCTCCATTCATGCTATATCTTTATATGCATGTGTCATGAAAATGCTTGATTTGGGTTACATTGCCATATAATGACTCACAGTGTTGCCATCATCAAAAAGGGGGAGAATGTTGTGTCCCTGTGGTTTTGATGATTTTCAACACTACGAGTAATTAATATTCTCATTCCTTGATTGCTAACATTGTTGATATTCTCATAACAGATAAATTAAAGATGGCAAGAGATGAAGCCCAATGAACGTGCCCAAGCCACTTCAAATTCAAGCAAGGTTGAAGAAGAACAATAAAAGCAATTTTTCATAACGGTGGTGTCGACCTCACGATACTGAAGTGTCGACCTCACCAGTTCAAGCAGCCGATTTACCAATGAAGCTCATAAGGATGGTGTCGACCTGCTTTGTTGGGTCCCACGGAGTGCGATCAGATCTAGAAGGGGGGTTGAATAGATCCTATTAATAACTTTGGCTTATTTAAATCTTGACTCGTAAAAACATAAACTACTCTTATAAGGTAAATGAATTACTTAAGCATACAGCACAGCGGAATAGATAGGAATGGAACAAGTAATGACGTTAAACTCCAATGCTCAGTTCAGATAGGTCGACACTCCCAGCGGGCAGGTCGACACTCCTTTAGCAGAATTTAGCTATGAAGTGAGCTAGAGTCTGCTCTTCAGGGAGTGAGGTCAACACCTCTAACAGATCAATCCAGACAGGTCGACACTCCTCAAGAGAGAGGTCGACACTTCTTCAGTAGCAACTAAGATCTGAATGAGATGTAATCCAAAGAACCTTAGAGATCTTGAAATAGAAAAGCTAAGCTAAAAGATTATCTCAGGTGGGAGAGCTATGATGATCAGCTAAAAAGAATGAGTGTTCAGCAAGACGAAGTCTCTTGGGAAAGCTTTCACCTTGGTCCCTGCTTGCAAGGGTGCAGCAGGCAACCTAAGGCGCAAATGTAGTTAGATACACAAGGGAGAAAGCTGCTCACACACCGTGATAACTTCCTCTTCTTGGGAGATGCTCCAAAGTGTCTGTAAGCAAAGTGCTGCAGACACCTGAGAGGATCCACGTTAGCTATGATAGCAAGAGGATCTAGATGAGATTGTTGTGCAAGCTGAACGCTTGAATGTGCAGAGAAAATAAATAGCGAAAGTAGCACACGAACCTGTGAAGTAGGGATAGAGGATATGGAACAAGCTCACAAAGTATACTACCCACAACACAAGGATTTTAAGGTGGTTCGGTTGTTAGCCCACAACCTACGTCCACCCCTCACCAAACTAGGTGAGGCTTTCCGACTGACACACAGCTTGATCCGCTGAGCAACACAGCTTGCTTACACAGCTGAGCAGCACAGCTTGCTTTCCGCTGACTAACAGCTTGAACCACCTAGAGGATCTGATCCTCTCTTCCTTTGAAACCACAGAGGGAACCCGATCCCTAAACAAGGGATCGGAGAAGCTAGATGTATTGGTGATAGACAAACCGTAACAAATAGAAACTGAATACGGCAAGTGCAGTGGAGAATCAATAGAGACAATGTAGACACCAGCTGAAGGAATGGACTAAGACATCAGAACTGGTGAGTGCAGCTACAAGATTGGATCCAAGGATCTTTTTCTTCAAGCACCGGTAGACTGTAATATTTTTCTTCTCTCTCAAGGCTGCTCTCTCTTCCTCTTCTTCTCTCACAGCACTAGACTAAGTCCAATAGGTGCTGGGGCTGCTCTCACGCTACTTAGGAATATTCTTCGTAGATTGGTCTAGGGCGTGGCACTTTGTGGACGGTAGCAGCCGCAGCTTCAGTTGAGGAAGCTTGGTATAAATAAGAAGACCAGTTGAGAAAGCCTGAGAATATTGCACGCCAAGATGTCTTCCTTTGGACCAGTGGATCGACGAAGTATCCCTTCCAAATCTTCCTTGAAGCGTGCACCAGAGGGTGAGAGCTAGAGCGTCTTCTAGAGCGAATGCCATGTGTGAGATGGTGATAATCAATAAGAGGAAGGTGATCATGTCCCATAACATTTAATGCGCTGCTTGCTGTGCACTTCCTATTGGCTGGTCGCAGTTTCAAGTACAAGGATAGGTACGTTGGGAGACTATGTGAAGGAGTAGATCAGATCTCCCTTTAGATAGCATCAGATATTTACAATAACTTTCTCTCAGATATGCAGTCTTCTCATTCTTCTCAAATGTACTCTTCTGCGATAATGGCTGGTTGGATAGCCCATTGGTCGACAGCAAGATGATGGCAGACTGCAGAGTGTCCTATTTCCAGCAGTAGACAATCTGGACAGGCAGACAGATAAGACTTACATCGTGGTAGACAGAAGTGGCTCTTCTAGCTGGATTTCTGACAAAACCATCTCCAAAAGGTAGACAAATGACTGATAAGATGGTAGAGCAAGGGTCAGACCTCGGGACGTGGTCTAGACCCCAAAATTCTTAATTTTAATGATTTGTGATTCCTTTTTCTCTCTCTAGATGGCCCATTGATCTGACAGTTTATTGGCTTGAGGATTTCTGGAAGAACAAGGGTGTCGACCTCCTATATGAAAAGAGTCGACACATCTTATTAGAATAGCCAATAGAGCATTTCTTGGAAGAACAAGGGTGTCGACCTTCTGCATGAAAAGAGTCGACACATCTTAGTAAGATATCCAATAGAGCACTTCCTGGAAGTACAAGGGTGTCGACCTCCTGCGAGGTAAGTGTCGACACTACTTAGTGAGACATCCAATGTTACGCCTTCAGGAGTGGCAAAGGTGTCGACCTCCTGGGAGGGGCAGGTCGACACATTCCTTTGACCTTTCTTTGAATAGAAGCCACTTAGGAATAGTATGCACGGACCTTGATTGGAGTATGCTCAGACCTTGATGTTTGGACCTTGAGCAACTTGCACTGACTTTGCCTTGCCATAAGGAAAACATGCACTGACCCTGAATGTGCACCAACCTTGTTGTATATGAGCCACACGTGCACCGACCTTATGGTAGATGTGCACGGACTTGATTTGTAGCATGTGTGTAGTCCTTTTAAGGCATGAGTGAAAAATGTGCACCGACTTCATAGCATATGTGCACCGACCCTGTCTGTCGCTGGCTTAAGTGTGTACCGACCCTGCTGCGGATATGCACGGACCTTGAGACAAACGTGCATAGACCATAGAATGTGCTAGTTAGAAGTTGCACCGACTTGGTGTTGCACTGGCTATACCGCAATAAAGACATGCACAGACCTTAGTCCCTTTCCTTGGCCTACTAGCATCGACCTTGGTCCTTCTTGGTCTGCTGAGTAATGGCTACAGTGTCAACACATCTGTTGAAGGAGTCGACACTTCTCTTGCTATACTTCAGTGTGTGTATCATCTCCAGCAGTTGCATTGGCCTTGACTGCATAGATTTATGTGAAACCATGATTCTGCCTTGATTCTTGTGCAGCCTAATGCCTCACTCTCTGTGCCTTACTTGATTTCTTTCTATCTTTGCAGACACACTTTGTTGCCGGTGTGGGCTTGACCTGAAATGTATGAGTGTTTGTCTCTATTAAATGCAGGTCAAACTATATTAATGAATCATAGTCAGGCATCATCGAAACAAAGGAATATTATACACAAGCCAACATACATAGTCAGACATCATCAAAACAATAGAGTTATACATGTTATACACATGCCCAACATTCTCCCCCTTTTTGATGATGGCAACTATGAACTATGAGTCATTATGATGTCCAACTTTGAGTCATTATTAGTACATTGAAAGTCAAGGATTAAAAGGATGTAATCATGTGATACCAATAAAAGCACAATGACCTTTGACCTTCAGTGATTTTCTCTCCAGATAATTTTCTTCCCACATATTCTTATGCAAGTGTTCAAGACTCTCTTCCTTATACATTCCTTTAATGACACATACAAATCTCTCCCCCTTTGACATCATCAAAATATCACACTACAGAGAATGTATGGCATAAATAGGAAGGTAGGAATGAAGGAAATCGCAGCACACAAATTGTTGGAAATTAATAGCACAGGATGTACAGTGTAAAAGAGATTAGATACCTGGAGGGAGCAACTTAAAGTGCAGCAACCTGAGATACCTTTCTAAAAGTGCATGAATCTCTCCTCCTTTCGTAGGCAAATTGTGGGCAGGTATGATCACAAGCAGTTCCAAAATTCCAGAAAATGATGTGAAAATACATGCCAATGGTTGTACACTTATTAAAGTTGATAAGATAACCATTGTGAACAACCAATCTTGGAAAGTTAGTTTTAGGATAGATACCAATGACTGATATTGATTTATCGAACATGGCCAATTGTTTGAATCATTGGTATTGTCCGTTGGCTTGGCAAAGATAGTTGTAATTTGAAAGGCATGGTTGCAACAGTATGATGCAATATAGCAACCAAGGAACACATTTTTGATATTAGATTTTTGAAGATTTTTAGTGGTTTTCCATTTTTTAGACTTTTTGGGTTTTCTATGTAGAGCATGAGAATGTAGAATGCAAGATATGTGTGTACAAAGTTGAAGAATGCAATCCACCCAATTGCATGAAAAACTGAAACCAGTTGAATTGTAACCAATATGCCAATGATGCTAGGACTTATGCCAGATGCCCCATGGATGATGAATCCAATTGTTATGTCCAAGGGATGATTACAAAGTTATACATATGAAACAATGCTAGCAATGACTGATGCAAATATGTTTCATGCAAGGTAAACACCAGGGAGCATTAAGATATGATATTTCAAGAAGGAATGGCATGCTCTGACATTAATTGATAGGAATGTAATGATTTCTAATGTTAGAAGTCATCAAAGAGCATTGATACCATTTGTCTAGAGAGGGCAAAGATCAAGGGATATAGAAAGACAGCTTGTCTTTATAGAAGATGAAGGTTCTTTAACCTGAGACCAAGTTCATAAATCAGAGTTATGGAATTTTTAGAATTTTTAGTTATAGAACCCGAATGAACTAGCCCTTACACTTGGATTGGTTTAATGTTAATGAATCCTAGTCGACTCAATAGATTCACATGAAAACATTTGTATTCAAGTTTGAAAGAGATGAACAAAAAATTCATATCAAAGACAGATTAACCTCCTCTTATCTTACTCATTCATTTCCATTGGCTCCTTTGAGAGAGGCTCTGAAAAGGTATTGAAATTAAACAAGCATGAAGACTAAATGGAATTTTAGAATTTCAATAGATGTGCATTTAGCTTTTACAATCTCAACCATAATATTCATTGAGTATAGGAGAAGTTTTTATGAGCATTTAAGTCTTGTGCATGCCTCATATCTGTAAGGACCCACGTTGTTTAGACGTACGTATCCCTAGATAATTGGTAAGACTGACTGTCATGCTTCAAATAGAACAGAGATAGCATTGTCACCTCATGACATATCGTACCACATATTCTTGATGAGGGGACATGTTTCTCAGCAACTTTACCATTGCTCTGTCTCATGATATATCTTATAACACAGTAGAGTTAACAATGGCACTTCATGACATGTCTCATCTCAATTCATTTATGAGGAGACATATTTCTCCGTGAGCCAACGTCATTGCTCTGACGATTTTTGCCATTAGGAAACCCACAAAATCAGATTGTTTAAAAACAATACTTAGATAGATGTTTCTCAATTATAAAAGCCTTTGTACTTAAAATAAACTTTCAGATTTCAAAAGGTATAATAGGTCAACAACATGAGAAACTGGTTTAAGTCTATTAAGCTCGAACACAAACTTTTTCAAGACATTTAGACTTCAAGACACAAGAATTCATTAACGTTAAACCAAAATCATTCATGTTCGAGGCAGTCACAAATCTCTATAAAAGAAGATTCTTCTTGAAGATTTACTCTGATAAATAATCTTAATAACAGATAGAGAATCCTCCGAGAAGTTCAGGACATTTGAATCTCAAGTTGAACCACAAAAGGATTTTAACAATATGGTGCAGTGGCTTGGTATACAAAGAGAGTGTTGTATGAGTGGAAAGCGAGAATAGATGATGAACACTCCCCCTGAGGTTATGAATTGAGCTCAGATTGGTATGAATGTTATATACACAGCATATGCAAGGAAGTGTCGACACTTGCACCGGATGGTGTCGACACCTGAGCTCAGGTAGGAGGCATTTTTCAGCCAGGCTGAACTGAGAGGTCGACTTGTCAGTGTCATGAGGTCGACCGCTTGACTGTAGGATAGAGTTTTGAAGGATTTTCAAGAAGAATAAAACTCCCCTGAGCATGTGCATGGAGTATGCAACCTATGTTTTAAGTAAGCACATGATGCATGAAAAATGATGCCATTTTTTGGGTCCTTTTTAATATTGAATGTATGAGACCACAATATGATGCAATCATAGATTTTTTGAAATGCATTCTGAATAGATATGCAAGATGGTAAACCATGAAATGGAAGAACTCTCCCTGACTTTGTGCATAGAGTGTCTGAATACTGAGTGCATCACATGCAATGGAATCAATGCAGGGAATTTGATGAATTATTCATATGAACATCTAGACTGTTCTAATGATGGGTTGACCTTTGGTACCTGGCGGAGAACTGAAGTCATAAGACCACCTCACGCATGATGTGGGTTTCCAGAGAGAAGTGATTTGTCCTTCTCCCAGCTTACCATTTTATATATCAAAAGGTCATGCAGAGTTGGGTCCCTTGATCATGAAATGTATGATGTGGCATGAAATTTCAAGTTGATGCTCAAGGACCACAACACATCCATATGCAATGACTACGATGCAAGTCTATCATGCAAAGGTTGAACACATAAAAATTATTTACATACCTGTGCCTTGAGCATTTATTCTTTTGACCATCCATTGCATAGCTCCAAGGCACCCTACATTCAAAATTCTCATTTGAAATTTTTGGGTACCCAAGCTTGCTTGGGTCCTTGTTGATTAGCAACAGTTCTAGCAATTGATCTTCTTTTCTTTGTTGTCTTATGGTCACCCACTCTCATCCAGGGACAATAATTGGATGTATGTCCATATTCACAACAATAGAAGCAACGCACAGGTTGTTTACCATTTTTTCTGTGCACATGTGCATTGTTCCATTACGAGTGAGCATATAAACTGTTATGTTGATCATGAGCGTAGCTCCTACCTTTCAGTCACCAGCAGTCCTGGACTGTGTGGCCATTCTTTCCACAGTGGTAGTAGCAATGAAGGTGATTTCTGTTAAAGACCATGGGGAGTGTCGACCTGTCCGAATGGAAGTGTTGACTCTTCTGATTCCCTATGCGGTTCAGTGCAGAGTTCTGCTGCATACTTCCTCTGCCAGAGTTGACCTGTCTTTTGCCCTTGATTTCAACAGTAATTCTTGAATCCTTTCCTGCTCTTAGTTCATCATTTTTCAAGGTGAGACAGTCATGTATAGTGTGACCAAGCATGCCATAATGAAAGCAGTAAACATTCACTTTATGAGATGCATGGTAGTCATCATGGCTTTTCTTGTTGTGCATGTCAAGACTAGCAGACTTAAGTTTCTATTTTTGCATGAGAGCCTTCTCTTTCTGCTTACCAATGCGTTTTTGGTTTTTTTGAGCAGCATGCGGTATTGGGAGATGGTAAGAAGTGCTGACTTCATTCTTACCCTTGACAGAAGTGATGTAGGCCTTGCTTCCGAAGAATCATTGGTTTTCAGGTTTGTAACCCAAATCTCCCTCATGATGACTTACTCTTGTTTCCAAGAGTCTGTTCATGCTTTCCTTATCCTACATACACTTAGATAGAGAGTCATTTATATCTTTGATTTCATTCTCCAATGAGGAGACGTGCAACTCGGTTTCAGCAAGGTCCTCCTCACACACAGCCAATTGCTCATTGAGCATAGCATTAACCCCCTTGTAATTTTCAATCTCCATTTGAAGTTCATTCAATTTTTCAAAACTGTCATGGGCAATACCCTTGCCCTTCTCATAAATGGACAGTTTTTCACGCAACATGTCGTTTTGTTCTTTTACCATTTTTATTTCTTCAATCAACCTTGTATCAGGGATTAGCTTGTCCGACATGGTTTGTTCATTAGAGATTGATTTAGGTTGGTTTTGAAGTTGTCTTATGATTTTTTCCAACCTAGTGATTTCAGCTTGAAGGATTCCATTTTCATATGTTAGGCATGTAATGGTTTGCTTATTCACATCCAAGTCAGAGGTAAGAGTGTCATTTAGCTCTTCAAAAGCTGAACAATTGTTACAGAAATGTCTTTCATTCTGACAGATTGGTTGGATTTTAAGTTTTCGAACAGTCTCTTCCAACCTTATGATTTTTTCTTGAAGGATTCTGATTTCATCGTTTAGACACACCATGGTTTGTTTGTTTAGATCCAAGTCAAAAGCAAGAGTATTGTTGAGCTCTTCAAGGTTGAAATAATTTTGACAAGCACGACTCTTACCTTGACTATTTTTCTTCAAATCCTTTTTCAATCTTTTGTTTTCAAATTTCATCTTTTTGTACTGCTCGATCAACTGATCATATGCACCCATAAGCTCTTCAAAAGTAAAGTCTTCAAAATCAGAGCTTACCTGAGATGAGGATGGATTGCTTGACTGCTCTGATCGGTCAGCCATAAGGCATTGATGCTCTTGATCTTCTTTCTCATGGATGTTCATCAACACCTCCAGAACTTGCTTAGCTGTGCTGCAGGTAGACACAAGATCAAGTAATCTGTCATCAACCGCGGCTTTGATTAGATTGAGTGCAGCAAGGTTATTGTCATGTTTGGTCTTATGTTCAACTAACCATACATTTGAATCTGATGGCAGCTCATTTGGACCAATGTATATAAGGTTCCACAATTGTTGATCTGTGAGTTTGACATAGACGTACATTCCTCTCAGCCATATTGAAAAATCTAAACCATCAAAAATAGGTGGAGAAACCTTCGAAGCAAGTGTAGCAGATGAAGCCATTTTCTCAAAATGCACTGGTATCTTTCCCTGTAGATCGTAGGATCTAGGAATAGCAGAGCTAGGCTCTGATACCAATTATTGGGTCCCACGGAGTGCAATCGGATCTAGAAGGGGGGGTTGAATAGATCCTGTTAATAACTTTGGCTTATTTAAATCTTGACTCGTAAAAACATAAACCACTCTTATAAGGTAAATGAATTACTTAAGCATACATCACAGTGGAATAGATAGGAATGGAACAAGTAATGACGTTAAACTCCAATGCTCAGTTCAGATAGGTCGACACTCCCAACGGGCAGGTCGACACTCCTTTAGCAGAATTCAGCTATGAAGTGAGCTAGAGTCTGCCCTTCAGGGAGTGAGGTCAACACCTCTAACAGATCAATCCAGACAGGTCGACACTCCTCAAGAGAGAGGTCGACACTTCTTCATTAGCAACTCAGATCCAAATGAGATGTAATCCAAAGCACCTTAGAGATCTTGAAATAGAAAAGCTGAGCTAAAAGATTTTCTCAGGTGGGAGAGCTATGATGATCAGCTAAGAAGAATGAGTGTTCAGCAAGACGAAGTCCCTTGGGAAAGCTTTCACCTTGGTCCCTGTTTGCAAGGGTGCAGCAAGCAACCTAAGGCGCAAATGTAGTTAGATACACAAGGGAGAAAGCTACTCACACACCGTGATAACTTCCTCTATTAGAGAGATGCTCCAAAGTGTCTGTAAGCAAAGTGCTGCAGACACCTGAGAGGATCCACGTTAGCTACAATAGCAGGAGGATCGAGATGAGATTGTTGTGCAAGATGAACGCTTGAGTGTGTAGAGAAAATAAACAGCGTAAGTAGCACACGAACCTGTGAAGTAGGGATAGAGGATATGGAACAAGCTCACAAAGTATACTACCCACAACACAAGAATTTTAAGGTGGTTCGATTATTAGCCCACAACCTACGTCAACCCCTCACCAAACTAGGTGAGGCTTTCCGGCTGACACACAACTTGATCCGCTGAGCAACACAGCTTGCTTACACAGCTGAGCAGCACAGCTTGCTTTCCGCTGACTAACAGCTTGAACCACCTAGAGGATCTGATCCTCTCTTCCTCTGAAACCACAGAGGGAACCCGGTCCCTAAACAGGGGATCAGGGAAGCTAGATGTATTGGTGATAGATGAACCGTAACAAATAGAAACTGAATACTGCAAGTGCAGTGGAGAATCAATATAGACAATGTAGACACCAGCTAAAGGAATGGATCAAGACATCAGAACTGGTGAGTGCAGCTACAAGATTGGATCCAAGGATCTTTTTCTTCAACCACCGGTAGACTGCAATATTTTTCTTCTCTCTCAAGGCTGCTCTGATGCGGGACACTAATCGAACTAGGACTCTAGGTGCTAAGATGACCAAATGGACTCCTACGACCAGCAACGTCACGACGATCTGAATAGCTTAACTCAACACCTTAGATTCCCAAGCAGGGACTAAGCCATATAACAAGAAAGTCAAGCTCGCAAGCGCCCCTAGGAGAGAAGCGCGTGGATCCGCACGGTTGAGAAACCGGTGAGCCTAGGGTGGTTGACTCCACACTCGTGACTCAGATAAGTCACAGGACGGTCACACTCTCTCACCGTAGTAGTGAATAATGAAATAAGTATATGAGCTAGGACCCTACTGTGCTCACTAGCAGCGGCATCAAGAGTGAATATTAAAGGAGCAAGCTAACCATGCAAGGAAGCGGACGCATACCTCCACGCTCGGGGCGTGGGGAAGAAACCCGTCCAAGTCACACGATCACCGGTACAAGCTAAAAATAGATACAATCCAAACTAATGCCCACTCCTCGCAGGGAGGTAAAAGGCTACAAAGTATCTCCGGGATCGTGCGAGGTGGGGTGACGAGTACCGGGTCGGTGTAGCTTGTCACCCACGTACGGCCGCGGACGGTGGTACTCACGAACCGATCTGAACTTCGCAGCAACGCGGGTGAGTCTCGGGCCCCAAGGAGGAAGCACGACCCTTGGAAGTGGGCAGCGAGGGTTGCTGAGCGCTCTGGAAGACGCCGGACGCCGTCGGCACGAGAGGGAAGCTCCGGTGCGGCCGTCGAGTGGGCGGGCAGACTGCTGGCCAATCTGCCCGGAGCTGGGAAGCAGCAGGGGAGAGGGCTCGGTGCGCCCCTTTCTGAGTAGCCGCTGGTCACGAAACCCGGCGTGGTCGCTGCAGGGGATGTCCCGGGAACGTCGGTGGAGTGGCGACGGCAAAGGGATGCCGTGGAGGCTGTGGCGAAGTGTTGGAGCAGGCCCTGCGCTTCTGGACTGTCTGCAGGCAGCCGGATAGGGATCGGGAGAACGGGCTGGACCCGGGGCTTCCGAGTGCCAAAAGGGGCGGGGTTTTCTCTGGTGGACCGGTGAGGGTTGTGGGATGGTTGGATAGAAGTGGTGGGATGGAATGCAGTGGTGGTTTAGGGCGTGGGAAGTGAAAGGAGGTGGTGCTCAATTCTGCAATTCAGTGCAGTCAGAACTGAGAGCTGTGAAGGTGGATGGGGTAAGTAGGGCACGGGGGCTCAGAAGCTTGCAATAAAATTCTAGGGGAGGGTTCTGGACATGGTGAAGCAATGCTGAAAGTCCCAGGACATTTGGAGACACATAGGGGGATGTCCCTTTGGAGGGGCTTTGGCACTGTCGCGGCAGGACTGCACAGGAGCAGTCTGCGCAACCAAAAAGGCTATAAAGGGAACTTTTCGCCCCAATGGAGTTTTGAAGTGGGATTTTTAGGAGAGGTAGGGGACATGTATGTTAAGAGAAGTGAAGAAGGGGTCGATGGGATAAGAGGTCTGGAAGAGGGCGTCCCAATGTGATCTTCAGGTTCTGGTTTCCAACAGGTCTGCACAGAGATAGCCTGCGCAAGGAAACGGGCAATGAAGACAACTTTCTCTACCGGACGAATTGGGTTATGGGGTTTTCAGGGGACGTGGGGGACAGGGGAATGAAGAAAAGCCTAGAAGAAGTCAAGGGGGTTTGGGGATGGGAAAGGAGGGTGCCAACCTGATCTTCCGGACTCATTTCTGCAGGCAGACAACCAGATCTGGGCGCAGGGCTTCATGACTCATCTCCTCCATGCTTGAAGCCAACCCTTGATCCATGGCTCCAGGCTTGAGAGGGAGATGGTGATGGCGCCTCCAGCAGGTGGGGAAGCCAAGGACCTGCAAGGGAAAGGGCTAGGGCGTCGCACCCTAGAGGGAGGGGAAGGAGGGAGGGAGAGGGAGTCGCACCCTCTTGGGGAGGTGTGAAGGGTAGGCCGCGGCCAGCTCTTGATTCTCAACAATAATTCTTCATTTTTTTTTCTAAAAGAGATTACAATGATTATATATGGGAGGGGAAGAAAAAACCTTTAATTTCTAAAAAGAAACCCTAAGAAAAGGAATTAATTTGAACTACCTACAAAATAGGAAAGGGCTAAATAATCTCCTACAAGATAGGAGAGAGGGGCGGCTGCCACTCCAAGTGGGAGAAGGAAAGGGTGGGGGGCACCCAACCCTAACCCTAGGGAGGGGGGCACACTTCCCAAGGTGGGTCCACAAGTGGTGCGGGGTGGCCAATCCAAATGGGCCTGGAGAGTGAACCACAAGGTGGCCCACTAACCTCCCTGTTAGCCTAATAAGCACTATATGACCCTAATACCATCCAATTGGCCTCAAATTGGCCTACAAAAGATCCATAGTGAAGAAAATAAAGGTGTCCATGCTCCCAGCTAGATCTCCAAGCCATCTTCAAGCCACAAAGATGTCCATGAGTCCCGAACGGCGCTACGCGATTTGTAATGTCGCTCTGCTGCATCACGCCGATCTCTAGCTCAGGTGTCCTCACCATGCTCTCTCTTCTTCTTCTTCTTCTTCTCTCACAGCACTGGACTAAGTCCAATAGGTGCTGGGGCTGCTCTCATGCTACTTAGGAATATTCTTCGTAGATTGGTCTAGGGCGTGGCACTTTGTGGACGGCAGCAGCAGCAGCAGCTTCAGTTGAGGAAGCTTGGTATAAATAAGAAGACCAGTTGAGAGAGCCTGGGAAAATTGCACGCCAAGAAGTCTTCCTTTGGACCAGTGGATCGACGAAGTATCCCTTCCAAATCTTCCTTGAAGCATGCGCCAGAGGGTGAGAGCTAGAGCATCTTCTAGAGCGAATGCCATGTGTGAGATGGTGATAATCAATAAGAGGAAGGTGATCATGTCCCATAACATTTAATGTGTTGCTTGCTGTGCACTTCCTATTGGCTGGTCGCAGTTTCAAGTACAAGGATAGGTACGTTGGCAAACTATGTGAAGGAGCAGATCAGACTCCCTTTAGACAGCATCAGATATTTACAATAACTCTCCCTCAGATATGCAGTCTTCTCATTCTGCTCAAATGTACTCTTCTGCGACAATGGCTAGTTGGACAGCCCATTGGTCGACAGCAAGATGATGGCAGACTACAGAGGGTCCTATTTCCAGCAATAGACAATCTGGACAGGCAGACAGATAAGACTTACATCGTGGCAGACAGAAGTGGCTCTTCCAGCTAGATTTCTGACAAAACCATCTCCAAAAAGTAGACAAATGAGTGATAAGATGGTAGAGCAGGGGTCAGACCTCGGGACGTGGTCCAGACCCCAAAATCCTTAATTTTAATGATTTGTAGTTCCTTTTTCTCTCTCTGGATGGCCCATTGATCTGACAGTTTATTGGCTTGAGGATTTCTGGAAGAACAAGGGTGTCGACCTCCTATATGAAAAGAGTCGACACATCTTATTAGAATAGCCAATAGAGCATTTCTTGGAAGAACAAGGGTGTCGACCTTCTGCATGAAAAGAGTCGACACATCTTAGTAAGATATCCAATAGAGCACTTCCTGGAAGTACGAGGGTGTCGACCTCCTGCGAGGTAAGTGTCGACACTACTTAGTGAGACATCCAATGTTACGCCTTCAGGAGTGGCAAAGGTGTCGACCTCCTGGGAGGGGCAGGTCGACACATTCCTTTGTCCTTTCTTTGAATAGAAGCCACTTAGGAATAGTATGCACGGACCTTGATTGGAGTATGCTCAGACCTTGATGTTTGGACCTTGAGCAACTTGCACTGACTTTGCCTTGCCATAAGGAAAACATGCACTGACCCTGAATGTGCACCGACCTTGTTGTATACGAGCCACATGTGCACCGACCTTATGGTGGATGTGCACGGACTTGATTTGCAGCATGTGTGTAGTCTTTTTAAGGCATGAGTGAAAAATGTGCACCGACTTCATAGCATATGTGCACCGACCCTGTCTGTCGCTGGCTTGAGTGTGTACCGACCCTACTGCGGATGTGCACGGACCTTGAGACAAATGTGCACAGACCATAGAACATGCTAGTTAGAAGTTGCACCGAGTCGGTGTTGCACTGGCTATACCGCAATAAAGACATGCACAGCCCTTAGTCCCTTTCCTTGGCCAACTAGCATCGACCTTGGTCCTTCTTGGTCTGCTGAGTAATGGCTACAGTGTCGACACATCTGTTGAAGGAGTCGACACTTCTCTTGCTATACTTCAGTGTGTGTATCATCTCCAGCAGTTGCATTGGCCTTGACTGCTGGATTTCTATGAAACCATGATCATGCCTTGATTCTTGTGTAGACTAATGCCTCAATCTCTGTGCCTTACTTGATTTCTTTCTATCTTTGCAGACACACTTTGTTGCCGGTGTGGGCTTGACCTGAAATGCATGAGTGTTTATCTCTATTAAATGCAAGTCAAACTATATTAATGAATCATAGTCAGACATCATCGAAACAAAGGAATGTTATACAGAAGCCCAACATACATAGTCAGACATCATCAAAGTAATAGAGTTATACATGTTATACACATGCCCAACATGCTTCTCTCATGAGGTCGACCTGTGACCCTTCCAGAAAGCGTTATAAACGCTCCCTCACTCGGCAGTGTCGACCTGCCTTTCTCAGGAGGTCGACCTCATGCCCTTCCAAAAAGCGTTATAAAGGCTCTTCCAAGGTGACAGGTTGACCTTACTCCGTCATCAGGTCGACCTCATGGCTTTCCTACAGCGATTATAAGAGATCTTCTTCAACAGACATGTCGACCTCACTCCGTCAACAAGTCGACCTCATAGTTATTTCAGAAGTTTTCTTATGCCAATTTTCTGTCAAATCACTGAGTCGAAGAATAATCCAGAGAGCAAAAATGGGTACCGGAAATCTCCAAAAACATGGATTTCGATGTCTGGAGGATGCTCCCATGTCTGACTTTTGTCCCAGCCATCATTACCTTACCTAAACACCTTTTTGGTGGAGGCTATGTCAGTGTCATATCTAGGACATGTCTCTTGTCAAGTACTTACCTTCTTGCAGTCAGCCAATGGGAGATGGTCCTAGAAAAGTACACTGAGTAGGGAACTGACCTGAGCTAATGAGAATGAAGCCCGCCATATTTCAACCATGAGGATCATTAAATGCTCAGATTTGGAGCTGAACAAATGTCCTTATCAAATATTTCCTCTGAGCTATCAAAAGAAAGCCTTGCTTGAAATTATCTTTTCTATCCCTGCTGGATCAATCGATGGACAAACTTTTGGAGGGAAGGTTCCCTCTCCTGGGCAGCCCAAAAAGTGGCACGCATCTCCATGTCAGAGGGTGTGCATGCACCTCAAGTAAAGGTGATGAAAGACTAGGCTATACAAGGAGAAGCTGTTGCTACTGTCGGTGAAGGCGCACCTTGGAGAAGAAGAAAAATGCAAGAAGCCAGCTGCATCCTGAACTAGAAGAGAAAAGGAACAAGAAGAAGAAGAAGAAGAAAGAAGAAGGAGAACTGCCTAAGGCCATAGCCTGAAGATCAAAAGCTGACCCGCAGCTCCTCTTTCTCATGCTCCTTGTCCTGCAAAGAAAAGCCAGTGTGAAGGAAGCAAGTGTTCTAAAAGCAGCATATCGAGCCCTCCATTTCTCAGACAGAACCATCTTCTCATGGCCTGAGTTTCACTCACTCTGTCTGAATTTTTTCCATTGTTCTTTTCTATTTGTTCTTGTTAAAATGGTGAACGATCCCTACTGGTTGTTGTAGGAAGACAGACGCAGGTGTGATCTCGTCTGTGATGTTCAGTCCCTTCCTGGTTTTGTAGGAAGATAGACGGAGGGTGTCTCTCGCCTGTGGTAGGCCTTATGCGCCTTTTGTTGTGTTTTCAGCTGTTTAGTGCCGTGGCACTAGGGAAGCCTCACTTGGCTTAAGTGAGGGGTGGATGTAGGACTCGAGTTTGAGGCCGAACCACCTTGAAATCCTTGTCCCTGTGGTTTGGTTGTGTGTTTGCCTTACACTAGATGCTTGCTTAGGCTCGTTGCTCATCTTCATCCCTGTATCTTGTGTGTAGGTTCTTGGATTACCCGGTAGTTGTTTTTATTCTGCTGCATTCACTGTTACATTTCAAAAAAGAGGGGTAGATCTATTCACCCTCCCCTCTAGATTAGCCATTCCCACACAACAGAAAGGTGTTCTGAATGTACATGGGAGTTTGAGATAATTACGGTGTTCTAGAGTCTAGTACAATCGACAGCTGGCATGGGGTTTTTGTGTTTATTTACCATATTATTTCTCGCGCATGAGCTAGAGTAAGCGGTGATGGCGTTATGAAGGTGCATGGCTCCAGTTATTATCGAGTTACCGACGGGGGCGTGAGGAGAAAGATAGAGAGTTACCTCTTCAATGGTTGTGGCCTAGGTTGTGCTAAGTCAGGCATCATTTTTGCTGGTAGGTACAAGTTTTGGTGTAGCATCAGAGATACCAACGATGAGGCCAGGTTGTTGATGAGGATAGTTCATGGCTAGGTGGCCATGAGTGTACTCCGAAGGAGTCAGTGTCATTTTGGCCACCCTAGTTTGAGATTTAGCCAGCCCCTGAGCCGTCAAGGTCATGGTTTAAGGTGGTGGAGCGAATGCCTTGATCGAGAGAGTGCTCGGACGAGTGGGGAATCTTTCTGATGAGCTATTGACCATTGAGCCCGGCACTCTCGTTATGCACTGTGGTGTCAAAGATGACTTTCCAATCCTGATAATTTTGGTATATTTTGGGGTAAGAATGTGTAGAGATATCCAAGTGAGTTTTGAGTCCTGTACATCTATGCATGAAAGGGATCTGATTTGGGATAGTATGGTGGTGGCTCAATTTTGGGCCCAGGTTGTGGAAATTGAGACCATTAGGCACCGCACTAGATGCGTCGCGTGAGGTGGCAGATGAAACGTGAAGGCCTAGCGATGAATTCGAGACTTGAGGATAAGCTTAGGGAAGAGTCGATCATGGTTTGTGTTATGGTTCCTCGCGTGGTGGTCTGGGTAGCAGCAGCTCAGGAGTTAGATATTTTAAGGACCCGGGAGTTAAGAGTGGGATAGTTTCTGGAAGAACAGATCAGACGGAGTTATACCCAGCAGTCAGAGGTGTAGCAGCCTTCGTGCCTGGCATCTTTAGTGCTTTCTTTGCTCCCCGATAAGCTTTCTGACAGGTTAATGATTCCGGGATCAGAGATAGGCATAGGAAGGGAGCGTGTAACAGTGCCCAACTTAACCATTGTGCCAAAATGTGGCTGGCGACCAGCAGAGTCAGTGCTCAAGGCATGGTAATTGGCAAGTTGGCAAGTTATGATGGTGTGCTGGGAAATGCTACCAGTGTGGTCCATTGGAACACTTGGTAAGTAGTGTCGGAGGAGTTGACCTGATGGTAGTGATTTTTTTTCTAGTGCTGAAAGGCGAGGTTCCCAGCATGCGTGAGATTCAAGATTGGGTCAAGTGTGAAAGTCTCCCGCCTCGTGGAAGGTATATTGGTGTCTTCTTGGTTAGAGAAAAGTGTGTTTTGGTTGAATTATGCCATCTTTCATCGCATGTTTGGATTGGTTGGGCTCCTCGGGTATGCCAAGGAGTCAGTGTGAGAAGTGCCCTACTTATTAGTAGTGCGGTTGCCTGCAAGAATTTGTGCCCATCCCTCGATCCAGCACGAGTGTGTTGGCATGTTAAGGAAGGGTGAGTGCTAGCTGGGCTATGTGTGCGGGAATTCATGGCTGGTGTTGTGGTTCTTGATGTGTTGTGGATCGAAGCCTGCGAAGTTACAAGAGAATTGCTTGATCAGGAGAGAGAGTATGTGCTTTGGGTTCGAGCTATTTGAGCTTTCCTCACCCTATTTTCTGGAGTTAACCAGCCGTGCTAGGAAATGTTTGGGTGGCAGAGGCTTGAGTTGTCTGTGATAATTGTGCGTGCTGTGCAGTGTTAGCAACAGAAGCATAGTGGGCCCATGACCTACGAGCTCCAAGATCGTAGTGGTGGAGTATCAAAAGATTCTGACCAAAAGAGAATATTGTTACCCCGATGTGAGATTGTCTTTGGCTGTGTAAGCATAGTGGGCCCATGACCCACATGTTGAGTTATGTTTTTGATGATTGCTGTGATTGTTAAGTTATGGTTTTGATGATAACTAAACTTAATGTGTGATTACGTGATGATAACTAAACTTATGGTTGATTGCACATGTTCTTGTTGACTATGTACATTCATGAACTTTTTATCCATGTATGGTTGAGATGGCAAATGGCAACGGTTACATGGTCTTGATCCTTAGTTTGCATATGTTGGTTTTACAAGAGACAAGAGGTTTCATAATCTCTTTAATGTAAACAAGCATGGTATTAACCTTAACTATCTTGCTTGCATGATCAAACTTATAATCTCATGACAGTCACCTGGTGAACCTAACGCGTGGATAAGCACCTTGCTGTTCTACAATCCAAAACAGGTGGTATATGTCATTTACTATCAAGAACTATTGGTGAGACTCTTACCTTGTCTTAGCATCGATCTCACCATGTGTATCTCATATACCTCTCCTTAATACACCTCATTCATGCACACTAAACATGAAACCCTTCTGGCCATCGTGCACCCTCACCCTTGAATTATGGACATGTTTCTTTGAGCTAACACTTCATTTTTGCAGGTATAGGTGTTTCCGGTCGACCAACACACCTTGGTCGGTCGACCAGAATTGCCAGAGCCTAAAAAATCCAGATTCTACAGGTAGCAATCGAACGCCCCTAGGCGTCCAGTCGACCGATTTTCCCAGAGCCAAAATGTTCTAGCTATAGCAGGTAGCGATCGACCGCCGGTCGACCGCCATCCCCGATCTGCCCATTTTTGTTGACTTTTTGTCACTTCGAGGAAATCCTTTCCTCTTGCTACTGTTTAATCCCAAAGCCACCAAACCCTCCAGATTTAGTGGATCTGGTCTGGGGCTTGTCCATAGACCTTCCAAGGGTTATAAAACCTCTCCTTGAGGTCATAAACCCCAAGAGACTCTAAGAGAAGAAATCAACAAAGAGAGAGATCAAGGTGGCTCAAGGAAGAGGAGAATCACTGTAGCCGTGAACAGTGATCCGTGGGCAAAGCTTCATCCATAGCTGAGGGTTCAAGATCCATTTCGAAGCCTTCATCCTCCCAAGAATTGAAGAAGCAAGAAATCAATAAGGAGAGATCGAGAGGAAAGCTATCAAATGAAGATTGCTACAACGTTCATAAACAACATTCCTTTCAACAAGTTCATCATCCGATCGAAGCTATTCTAGCACCAACTGAAGCCATTCAAGCATCTTCTCAAGCCAAGGAGTTCCAATCAAGCAATGGTCTCAAGAAAAGCTTAAGAGAAGGCTGTCTAAGTGAAAGAAGAAAGAAGTACTGTAGCAGTGAACAGTACTCCGTGCAAGAAGATCTGCATCAAATACAAGGACATTCAAGCTGAGTCTCAAGCCATTCAAGTAAAGAAGGAATCAACGCAAACATCCGAGCATACACTCAGGGGGAGCCTAAATCAAGAGCATTCTAAACTGTGCCTTATTGTGTTTCAAGTTCATATTCATGTTTTGTATAAACTGTGAACTTGTGTGTGTGTGTGGATCGTTGTTGGATCCGTGGTCGTGTGTGTGCGTGTCATTTTTGATTCATGTGTGCGTAGGACTTTTTAGATCTACGTGTGTATGTGGTTTTATCCAAATCTTAGTGTTCGTGTGTGTGGAGTGCTGCACTTGTCACAGCGTGTGTGTGTCTTGTTGATCCGCTTGTTGATCGTGTTGGAGACCTCGTCTCGTGTGTGCGTGTGTGTTGGGGTCCGTCCCCGTGTATGTGGGCATGCGTCGTCCTACGTGTGTGTTTGGAGCGTCGTCTCCGTTTGGGGATTTATCCCCGAGTTAACTCTCACCAAGTTTGGTGAGGGGTGGACGTAGGATTGCCACCGTTGCATCCGAACCACCTTAAAATCGCTGTGCATTGTGGTTTGGGTTGTGCATGTGTGTGGTTTGATTGTTTTATTTCATTACATGCGCGTGTGGGAACGGAGAGTTTGAGAGAATTTGTTTAACAACTTTCAACTTCCTAATGAGTGTTTATCACATATTTGAAAAAGTCAAAAGTTTCCTTAAAATTTGTAAACACCCAATTCACCCCCCTCTTGGGTGTCATTGATCGCGGGACTTCACCACGAGCTCCAGGATCGTAGTGGTGGAGTATCAAAAGATTCTGACCAAAAAGAATATTGTTTCCCTGATGTGAGATTGTCTTTGGCTGTGTAAGCCGCCATTTCTTGAGGCATAGTGATCTGTGACACCGGAGGGATAGAGAGTTGGGAAATATGACGGCAAGTGTGTTGGATGAGTACCCTATTCATCCAATAGAAGAGATGCCAAGTGTTTGGTGGTGGACCTAGTTGGGTAAGGATCAGCGATGTCTGGAGATCCATGTAGATTGGCACGCCGTTGACCAAATTGCTATAGAAGAAGGATGGCACTTGTTTATTCCAAAGAATGTGCGCCATGAGTTGTAAAGGTAATGTCCTATGGCTCCGTGGTGAGAGTGGTGCCATGGTTGGCAGGCGTTCATTGGAGTAATTGAGATAAGGATTCGATGAGACTGTATAATGGATGATCCCTAGGTGTGGAGGTCCCAGGAGGGATGTCGTCGAATGGGAGCCTTGGTATTGTAACCAATGTGGGAGGAATCCCCTGTAAGTCTGAGTCTAGAGTTGGCGTGGACTGGGGATTATGGAGTTCTATAGTATGATTTTGTTGTGCTCCCTTGAGAGGATAGAGTGGTGCGAGGATCAGAATCAGATATGGTGTTCGAGTGAGGATTGACTCGAGAAGTGATAATGGTTAGTGTAAAAGTGAACAGATGGGCCGTCGAGATTTAAAATGAGATTATTGGGTCTTATGATAGAGCAAGAAAGAAGAAGGATGAGCAAGTAAGAATTTTCTATTGACGAGTTGCTAGTGGCTGACGAATGGACTTTCACAGCCAGAAGATGCTAGTCGAGGTGAATTAAGAATGGCAAGTGCCGTGAGCAGGCGAGGCCTTATGGAGTCAATCATGATATATCTTTCCCCAGATTGGATTAGGATTAATAAAAGGATTGTGTTGGGACCAGGGTTGGTCCAGTGGTGCTATGGGTGTTCAGCTTCCCGGATATGAGAGTGTTCAAGGCATGGAGCCGATGGAAATATGGCAGCCGAATAAGATGACTATGTAAGTTAGTTGAGGCTCTGGGATGGATGTCCCTTGTGAAGGGTGTGAGGTCAGTCAACAGGCTCAAAGGCTAATGTTTTGGGTTGGTTTGCTAAGCTTGGGTGACTTAATGGTAGTATGAGTCTGTGGCGCGAGTCGTGTCTCCTTGATGCATGAGATGTGCCGATGATGTCCGTAGTTCTGAAGTTCCGACATAGCTGAGATGATGCCAAACTCGTTTCTTTTGTGTGCTTCACTTGCATTGGAAATCAGAGTGAGTTTTGGAAGTAAAACGAGTTGATTGTTAGTGGTATGGTCTGGCTACGTCTCTCAAGAGGGGTGGACTAGTGAGAATAGAAGCTTAAGCTCTGAATGCATTGCCAACTGAATGAGTCTTCCTCCCCTTAGGTGTTGCTTTAAATTTTGAGGACAAAATTTTTATAAGGGGGGAGTAATGATCAGGGATTTTTGGATCAAGAATCCGTGGGTTTAAGAGTGTTTCTGTGGGTCCCAGATCATGTTTTATAATAAAATTAGAATATTAGATATCGGGCCTTCGAACTCCCGAATTTCAAGAAATAATATGTTTTCGGGCTCTAGGATGTTGCAGGCGAGTTGTGAATTTTCTGAAGATCGCGAGGATGATTTATTCCCATTTTTCTATTTTTTGGATTTTTAAAACCCCAAAACAATTTCTATTTAAACCCCATTAACCCCCCCTCTCTCCCTCATTCTCACGTTCTTTCTCTCTCACCCTCGTTTCTCCCCTTCTCTCCACCCCTTTCTCCAGGTGACAGAGGACAGCGTGGGCTAGGCGACGGGCTATGAGGGACGAGAAGCGGCGAAGACGTAGCGAGGAATGGAGGTGGTGGCGTGGTGGAGCTCATTCATGGGTTCATGAGCTCGACGTTGGTTCGAGTGGTGTTTTCACGTGGAATCGGCATCCTCGGCATGGATTTCATCGTGAGAGGTAGGGGGACAGATCAATGGCCCTTGCAAGCTATTTTCCCATGATTTGTAGGATGAGACGAGGCCGAGACAGGGTTTTCTTCCATGCTGGGGTGAAATATCATGTTTTTGGGGTGAGTGACGGATTTGTTGATTCGGTTGTGTTTTTATGGTTTGAATGAGGCCTCTCGATAGTTTAGAGGTTGGGGAATGATTCCCTCATATTTTTACCCTCATTCGGAGTGAGTGGGTTGTGGTTTAGGACCCCACAGAAGGGGTTTTGCTTGAGCGTCGCGGGAATCAGTTGACCGATTTGCCATTCGCCACGAAGAAGAAGTCTGCCCTAGATTGGTCGACCGACCCACTGAATTGGTCGACTGATCCAGTGTTTTGGTTGACCGATCTAGTGGATTGGACGACCGATTTGGGGTATGTTGGCCTTTTTTCCCATTGGTCAACTAATGACTTGCATTGGTCGACTGTTGGGACTTTGGGGTAGATCGGTGGCCTGCGTAGGTCGACCTATTGGGTCCCTTTGGGCGTCCTTTGTCCTGTGAATACCCTGGACATCTCTATTGACTCGGATTCATGTTTCTAGGTGTCCGAGGAGGCTGTGGTTCTTCTAAATATGTGCCCATGTGGTTTTGATGGTCTGGGTGACCCCGTGTGTTCTAAGCTTCTCTGTGATGCTAGTCTGAGTCACCATGTACCCGAGTATGTGTAGAGGGTTGTCCCCGCATTGTGTGGTTTCCCTAAGAAGGTGGTTTGTGCATGGCCGTGAGTATGGCCAATGATCGTGAGTTCTATTCCCCAACTTGGGGTGCTGGCGGCTCCTTGACCTTCCATAGAGAGGGAATAACCCCAGTGCTAGTAGGCCACCTTATGAGTTCTCTCCACTCGTGATTCATGGTTTTGAGTCAGTCGTGGGTACTTGTGAGAGTGACCCCCTAGACGGTGCTTGCCTAGGCATGTAGGTGTCGACCCACTGGGAAGAGGTAGAGAGAAGTCCTGACAAGACAGTTTTAGGCTAGTTTCTATAGGGCCTCGCACTGTGGCGGTTTGAGTTCGGGCCGGGATGAAAACTAGCTAGAGGGCCTGACGTAGAGCAGTCAATCAGTGTGTACACACGTGGTTTGAGACATCGGACACATGCTGATGAGCACAGCTCCAACTAGACCCTTTTTCCATGTTACCGTGTATGATGCCACAATTACCACGTTGAGACGATGGGCGACACTTAAGGCGTGGCCTAAGACATCAGTGGACGTAGCTAACGTTGCCTCTAGTGGGCAGTCTCCTATTACTCTGGCTTTAGTTTTCTGACGGTTAGACGTGGTTTCTGTGAGTCGTTATCCTACCGTCGGTCGAGGTTGAGCTTACTGACGGCGAGGTTGCAAGCCTCCTGGCAGTTGAGGTGGAGCTCACGACTACGAGAATGTGGCTTCTTTTTAGTCGTGACCAAGGTTTCCCGACTTCGAGGTCGTGGTCCTCCCAAGGATGGAGGCAGTGCTATCAGATCGAATGGTCTCAGGCATGTCTTGACGAGGAATGCGGGTTCCTAGGGGCTTGAGATATATATGTGGATGGACTTTTTATCTCATCTTTTTGTTATGTCTGTTTATTCGGGTTCGATTTATTTTTGTGTTTATTTAGTGCGTGGGCGTGCCAGTCACAAAGTGACGGTTTATTCGGGCTCCGAATCAGGACAATTCAGAACCATTGGTGCACACCATCTGACTTGTCAGACGATAGTGGATTTCATTTCAGGACCAAGACCTACCATGCCATAAGGATCACAACGTTAATTACATCTGCACATAGAGGAGAAAACCCTTGATTAATCACCAGGAAGAGAGGCCTTATGGCTTAAAATTAGTATTAGTGAAAGAGATAAAGGATATCTTGCATTGCATTGTAAGGCCCCATATCACGACGTAAACATTCAAATCGTGTCAGTCATTCATTGACCATTTCATGTCCATCCAGAAGTTTGAGTTGGAAGCATGACAAAGATTGAGATAAAACCCGGGCAAATGTCTGCCGAGTGCACGACACGTTTGATATTGGGGGTTAAAGGCATGGGATTAGCTTAGTGGGCTATTGGCCCAAGGCAAGGTCAGGCCATGGCCATGATGAGGATGGTCCCCAAGGTCCAAGCCTGTCTTACAGGGGCGTCATTGATATTCCCTTGTCTAGGGTCTAGAGGAGGTGAGGTCTCCGAAACGAGTAGCATTGTCTGCTCTTTGAAAATTATTACCCTTTTCGTTATTATCATTTTGGTATCATTGTTTATTTTTTATTGTAGCAATTTTGTCATTATTATTATTATTATTATTTTATGCACAAGGCTCGGGGGGCAAAACATACTATTCCGACCAGAATCAGTCGACCTGAGCGGGATGGGTCGACTCAGGCCAAGGCTGGGTCGACTCATGATAAGGCTTAGTCGGCCTGGAAGAGGGGCTGCGTCGACCTAAGTCCTACTGTGCGTCGACTCAATGCGCTGGGTGCATCGACCTAGGGCACGGACTGCTTTGACCTACCCTGAGCAGGCCGTCTGAACTTGGCATCTTCTTCATTTTTTTCTTTTATCCTTTGCATTAGCATAGTAGATTAGGGGGGGCTGCCAGCTTTCGCTTTTCTTCTTTCATCTCGGGTTTCACCTTTGCCCTTTTTTTTAGTTCGTGCATTATTGGTTTGTGAAGGAGAGCATGCAACCTAGGAAAATGCAGGGAATGACTTTGCAAGCCATTTGCACGTGGTATGCCGGGGATTAATTATATGTTTGTAATGGGTGATTCTTGGTACGCGGTGGAGTATTCGCTCACGCATAATGGCGGCTTTCAGTTGGGCATAATCTAGCTACCCACGAGTCACCATTTTATATACCGAGGGATCATGTCAAGCAAGCACTCGTGAAATGCAATATGCATGAGATTTTTTATTTATATTCGCAATGAATGCAAGACCTAATGTGCATGCAAAGGATATGCATGGTATGTTCAGAGTCACCATGAGTGCAGGGTGTTTTGTTCTCGTTCTTGTTCATTGTTAACATTTTTGTTCTCTTCGTTGTAGCCATTCATTACTATTGCTTTCGTCATTTCTTCTTTGATTAGTCTATCATTAATTCATTTGTTGGTCAGACCTCTAGCAAGATTTCGGTAGCATTTCCCCTAGACCCGAGGTGTTTGGGAGGTGAAGCGGGTGTTCGTCCATGGGAACCCAAGACGACCCCTTAATTTTAGGATGCGCGTGAAAGCGGCAACATCCATAATCATAGGACAAATGTGCGGCACGTGTCGAGGCTGCCTAATCGACTATGGCCGCCAGATCAACCATGAGAGGGGCTATCGGATCAATTTTATCAGTTGCCAGATCTGTCGTATGAAGGCTACTGGATTAGCCCTATGAGGGCTGCCGAATCAGTCCACCAGGGACTATCGGATCAGCCCATTTGGAGCTGCCAGATCAACCATACAAAGGCTATCAGATCAGCCCATTTGGAGCTGCCAGATCAACCGTACAAAGGCTACCGGTTCAGCCCAGAGGATCAGAAAAAATGTTGGTAGACCAGTAAGACACTTCGGAGAAACTCAGGGAAGATGAATCTCGAGGGTGTGGGCTCGGTGTCGTACCCATTGCTTGGGTAAACTCCAAACCCCTTAAGAGACCTACCTTACCCCCTGCCGGCTCACCCCCACTGGGGCTACCGGGTCACCCTGGGAAGGGAAAGAGATTGTATGACCGAGAACACTGAGGAAAGACCCAACGAGAGGTGGCAACCAACCAAGAGCAGGGCACCACACGATCTCGTACTGCACCCGTGTGAAAAGGGGGACTAGAAGAACATGGTATAGCCTGAACGAAGACTTTGACGACATAATCCTTGGGGGTTGGGAGTCGGGATCCTACCCATAGTACAAGATAAACCCCGAGCCCAACCCACTGCAAGAGGGGTCTACGATCCCATTCTCATGCGGTGATAGTCACGGTAAGAAAAGGGGGAACAGAACTACATGCGTAATATTCGGCAGTGAAATAGTAGAGACGGATAGCATATAGAATCATTTAGGGAGTAACAGAGACAGATAATATATGTAGAATCATTCGGGGAGTTCATTACTTTTATTCGTTGGGTTATAGCGAGTAGCCAAAAGAAGAAAAAGAAAAGGTTACATGAGGAAGTGTCGGAAACAGAGCAGAATACAAAGAGGGGGAGGAAAGCGAGCAGAGCATTGACTCCCCTCCGAGCCTCACATCCCTCTCTCTCTCCCTCTACCTTCTCTTCTTCACTCTACGGATGCAGGTGCCAAAGGGGGCTTCGGAGCTACTCCATTATTACCTTCTTTTCTTCTTTCTTTCTTCTTCCTTTCGCACCTCTTTAGCCTCTGGCTCTTCTTTTTCTTTTATCACTCGCCTCCCCTCAACCGGAGCTGTCTCTCCCTATTATCGTTGTGGCCCTTGCACGCCCGTTGGCGTGTCTTCCTCGTTCCCTATCACGCCTCGATGCGGAATATCGAGACGTGACGAGTCGTAACACGTGTCGATCAGAGCATGTATAATAGCGTCGAACCAAAAAGAGAGATAATGAAAAGAGGATATTTTTATTTCATCGAAATAAAGTTTTACAACAACATTAAGCCTTTATAGACATAATACAACTTCCAAGTACATAATTCTAGTATGAGTAATACTCATAAACCTAGGTAACTAAGATAAACTTGATCCCTCGTTTCACTCTTGCCCATCCCCATGTGTTTGGGGTTCATCGTCGAACTACCTACAATGTTAACCGAAAATGTAGGGTGAGCGAAACGCTCAATAGGATTTATATCTCTATACCAGGCAACTTAAAGTAATTAACATTTTTGGATAAAGGTATGTGCTATGCCGAGAAATGTAAATAAAACATGGAACAAGAATAGGAGAGAGAGTAAAGAATGCAAGTAAATGGAATCGCAAGTAGACAAGATATCAAGAGTAAAGTTCAAGTAAAGAACGATTATGTGGAAAGTATTACCATGGAATTGGCCATTTCATGCAAGTATGTACAAGTCAAGTATTTAACATAATTCAAGTACTTCATGTATTCAAGCAAGTCAAGTAATTCACGAACTGTGGAATGTCATAAATGAATCTATCAAGTCAAGCACTTCGGTGCAATGCCACACCAGGTCAATCAACGCCCATAGGCACAAGTACTTTCGGGCGCTCCCCCCACGACCAGACCGGGCCCTATTAATGCCAGGTATTGGGGTTATGGATCATAGATCCCAAGTATATTTAGACATCCACATAATATGTATAGCCAAAGAATTTCAAGGTAAAACTTATGAAATAAAGTATAGATCTAGCAAAAAATATCATTTAAGGAACAAGTAGTACAAGATTACAAGTAGTTGTAAGAGAAGTTCCATGAGGATTTAAGGCATCATGTTTAACGACATTAAGTGGATAAATGGATTGAATTACTGGATAATGCACAATTGGCCCTTGTGAAAAATCTCGTAAAATGGGTTTAGATCAAGATCAAGTTTTTCACAGTCGGGTGCTTAACTATAAAATCGAAGAATCACGGCCAGGTAAGAGGTGGGACAGTGGGAGACTCCCCTCACATTCGTGAGGTCCTAATTAAGAAACCACTTATCCACTTAAAATGTTTGCCCGTGAACCTCTTTCCTTAGACATCATTTTTCCTTGAGAATCTTTTTATTTACACGACTTGTTGGAAATGAGGAACAATTCTAGCAAAAATTCTATCCCATTTTTCGCAGTCGGAGCTTAACTAGAAAATCGAAGAATCACGGCCAGGTAAGAGGTGGGACAGTGGGAGGCTCCCCTCGTATTCACGAGGTCCTAATTAAGTAACCACTTATCCACTTAAAGCGTTTGCCCGTTGACCTCTTTCCTTAGACACCGTTCTTCCTTGAAAATCTAGCGAATTACATGACTTGTCGAAAACACAGAAACACGTACATCGAACGAAAATCATTCTTGCATATTCTAACATGTTCATTTGTAAAAGGATTTCAATGAAGAAAAAGACATTGAAAAAGGATGTCAAGCTTTCAGATAGAGCTTGATCAAAATGGACAGGGTCAATCATGTATAGGAATTTTATGAAAATTTGAGCATAGTTGTTTAAATAATTAACAAGAGCTTTACGAGTTCATTCACCTAATCATTTCTTTCTCGATAGTATTTTTAAGATAAGAACATGATTTTAAAATTTAAAATTAAAGTTTTAAAATAATGCACATAAACGAAGCAAATCGGACATGGTTATCGCGTTCAAATCACGCTCCATATGTGATCCGTGTTCTTAGATAGAAAATCGAAATTTGTTTTTACAATGAAAACTCTAATTTTTGGACTTTAAATCTCAAAATAAGTCACAAATACATGATCATGAAAATTTGTATAGAATTAAAATACTCATGCAAAGAAACATATATGAAGATCTAATTAAAGTTTTGCCTGAGAGTAAACCTACCTAGTGGAAGATTGAAGAGAAAGAAGAACAAGAACGAAGAACACTTCGAACACTCCTCCATCTTCAAGATTTTCTCCTCTCTACAACCAGCACTTCCCCAATGGATTTGTACTTTGAGTAGGGAAGATCCCAACCCTATTTATAGGCCAAGTCCCATGATTATTTTATTGCTAATTTAATTCAATTTTTCACCTAATTTTTTATTTCATCCACCCATGTTACTATTGCACCCACTTATATTGCTAATAAATTTCAAGATGTGAATGTTGAAATAAATCCCCCTCTATGACATAATGACCTCATTTATTCAATGTTATTTTATTACTAATTTAATTCTAAGTTAATTTTTCACCTAATTTTTCTATTTCACCAACCCATGTTATTATTACACCCACTTATGTGGCTAATAAATTCTAACATAAGAATATTGAAATAAATCCCCCTTTATGACATAACCAATGACCTCATTTATTCAATGATATAAGAAATGACATCATCCACTAATTAGCATTTAATTAGAGCTAATAATTCTCTCTTAAATTGGATGCTACAATACTACTATAGTACTGACATCTTTGCCTTCTCAGAATCATGCCGCGAATCTCGCCGTTCGTGTTAACACGTGGGATAGGGTTTGTGTTTATATATTCTACACTTTAAAGACATAAAGAAAAATATTTATCTTTTATTTTATTTCATCTTTCATTATTTTTTCACATATAAATGCATATATAAAATTTTGAGTTGCTACATTCTCACCTACTTAAAAAGAATTTAGTCCTCCATATTCACATGATTCATACAATTGTAATTTAAAATTTCAAATGGAGTGGGCAAAATTCTAACCTGAGATCAAATCCAGATACTTCTTCTTGATTGACTCCTCCATTTCCTAGGTAGTTTCCTCGAATCCACGCTTGCTCCATTAGACTTTTACCATTGGTATAGCCCTATTCCTCAGCTGGTGTAACTTCCGATCTAATATCTTGATCGGTCTTTCTTCATAAGATAAATTCTTTTGTAGCTTCAAGTCATCAAATTGAATTACATGCGAAGGATCATACTCATATTTTCTCAGCATGGATATATGAAATATATCGTGGGCAACAGCCAATTATGGAGGCAAAGCCAGCTTGTATGCCACTTCCCCGATTCTTTCTAGAATCTCAAAAGGGCCAATAAATCTTGGACTCAGTTTTCCTTTGATACCAAACCTTTTAATTCCTCGCGTGGGTGAAATTTTCAAGAAGATATGCTCCCCCACTTGAAATTCAAGGTCTCTTCTTTGATTATCGGCATAACTCTTTTGCAGTGATTGAGCAATTTTCAGCCTTTCACGGATCAACTGAATATTATGAGTTGTATCTTGAATAATATCGGGGCCATTCATTCATTTCTCTCCAACTTCACTCTAGCATAGAGGTGATCTACAACTCCTGCCATACAGTGCTTCAAAAGGCATCATTTGTATGCTAGACTGATAGCTATTGTTATATGCAAATTCAGTCAAGGACAAGTGTTCATGCCAACTTCCTATAAAATCTATCATACAAGCTCTCAACATATCTTCGATAATCTGATTCATCCTCTCGGTTTGTCCATCTGTCTGAGGGTGGAAAGCCGTACTAAAATTCAACCTAGTACCCAAAGATGATTGCAAACCTTTCCAGAAGTGAGAGGTGAATCTCGGATCTCTATCCAAAATAATAGAAGTTGGAATACCGTGCAGCCTTACAAGCTCCTTGATATATAGGGCAGCTAGAACATCCACGGTCCATTTGGTTTTGATGGGCAAGAAGTGTGCAGACTTAGTTCGTCGGTCCATAATCACCCATGTAGCATCAAATCTACTTCAGGTCTTCGGCAACCCAACAATAAAATCCATGCCAATACTATCCCATTTCCATTCCGATATTTCGAGAGGTTTTAGCTTACCAGTCGGCTTGAGATGTTCGGCTTTAACTTGTTGGCAAACCAAGCATCGGCTCACGAGCTCAGCTACCTCTCTTTTTATGTTAGGCCACCAAAAGGTTCTTTCAAGATCTTGATACATTTTTGGGACACCAAGATGAATAATGTACCTCGATCGATGTGCCTCCTCCAAGATTTTTCTCTTGATGGTAGAACAATCGGGTACACAGGTTCTTCCTCGAAAAAGCAACCTACCATCATCCTCCAAAATCAAATCCGACTGTTGATCTAATTTATCTTTAATTTCAACAATCAACAGATCATCATCTTGTAACTCTTTAATTTCTGAGTGTAACTTGGGTTGGAGTCTAATATTTGCAATCAAGACTCCTTCTCCCTTCTCCTCCACATTGAGGTCTAAGTTTCTCATTTGCTCTAACAATTACCATTCTTTAATCATTAGGTTCGATAGTAATGCCATTGGCTTCCGACTAAGAGCATCTACTACGGCATTACCTTTTCTTGGATGATATTGTATAGAGAAATCAAAATCCTTTAAGTATTCTAGCCACCTTCTTTGTCTCATATTGAGTTCTTTTTGAGAGAATAAGTACTTGAGGCTCTTGTGGTCAGAATACACAATGAAAGCCTCACCATAGAGATAATGCCACCAAATCTTCAAGGCAAAGACTATAGCCCCTAGTTCTAAGTCATGCACGGGATAATTCTCCTCGTACTTTTTCAATTGCCTTGAGGAATAAGGGATTACCTTACCATGTTGCATCAATACATAGCCTAAGCCAATTCCGGATGTATTAGTATAAACTTCAAATCCTCCTCCTTCCGTAGGCAATGTGAGTATAGGGGCAGTAGTCAGACAATCTTTTAGAGTCTGAAACCTTTTCTCACATTCCTTGGATCATATATAAGGGGTCTCCTTCCTTGTTAATCTTGTTAAAGATACTGCGATCTTGGAGAAGTCCTTAAAGAATCTTCTATAATATCCTGCCAATCCCAAGAAGCTTCAAATTTTGATCACACTAGTAGGTCTCTCCCAATTCTTTACAGCTTCGACCTTTGAAGGATCGACCGCAATACCCTTCTGGGAAATTATGTGACCTAGAAAAGAAACTTCTTCTAGCCAGAATCACACTTGCTAAGCGTAGCATATAGTTTGTGATCTCTTAATAACTGCAAGGCTTTCTTGAGATGTTCTTCATTCTCCGTCTTTGACTCTGAATAGATCAAAATGTCGTCAATAAAGACCACAACAAATTGATCAAGGTATGGCTTGAATACACTGTTCATCCATTGCATAAATGCGGCAGGTGCATTGGTTAGGCCAAAAGGTATAACAGTGAACTCATAGTGTCCATACCTGCTCTTGAATGCCGTTTTATGAATATCCCCTTCCTTGATCTTCAATTGATGATAACCAGATCTGAGATCAAGTTTTGAAAAATATCGAGCTCCCGAATTTGGTCAAATAGTTCATCAATCCTCGGCAATGGATATTTATTCTTGATTGTGAGTTGGTTCAATTGTCGGTAGTCAACACACAATCTCATTGACCCATCCTTCTTTTTGACAAATAAGACAGGGGCTCCCCATGGTAAAATACTCGGTCGGATGAATCCCTTCTCCAATAACTCCATCGGTTGTTCTTTTAACTCCTTCATTTCGATAGGGGACATCCGATACAGAGCCTTAGAAATATGTGTTGCTCCTGAAATTAAATCAATAGAGAAGACCACTTCTCTCTTCGAAGGAATACCGGATAACTAGTTCGGGAATACATCAGAATAATCCCGAACAATAGGAATATCCTCCAGATTGGGTTCCTTATGCTTGGCCATAGTCATAGAAACTAAGAAAGTTGCACAACCCTTCTTCAATAATTTATCGGCTTTAAGGGCCGAAATAAGGGATAGGTGTCTAGAATGCCTGACACCATAAAATAAGAGGTTGGGGTACCCACTAAAGGTCACCGTATCCAATTTGCAGTTAACACTAGCACCATATGTAGATAACCAGTCAGCTCCCAAAATAATATCATGTCCTTCCATCTCCATGCATACTAAGTTAGCCGGTTGGTTGTAACCGTTGACTAGAACTTCACTTGTAGGGTAGAAATATTTAATCTCCGATCCCACTCCAATAGGAGTAGTAATAGTAGGTTTGGGTTTTAACGGGACAGGCCTCATCTGCATGGTATCAGCGAAGCTCTTAGATATAAATGAATGTGTGGCTCCATTGTCAAATAAAATAGAGGCGGGCTTTGAGCAAACAGAAAGAGTACCTTCCAAAATGCCTCCTTCTTCGGTAAGTTCCGCATCCCTAAGAGCTTGAAGTCTACCTTGCTTTTTGATAGCAACTGGAAGTTTTTCCGGCGGAGCTTGCTGGTTGAGGAGTGGACAATTCAGGATTCTATGATCCCGGCTCCCACAGCGAAGACAAGCACCAAGTCTTCTCAAACACTCTTCTGCCTTATGTCCGGGCTTTTTACAATGCTTGCATAGTTCCTTCGATGGAGTAGCAACCGGGATGATTTGTTTGTCAAACAATCTCAGCTTCTTGTCCTTATGAAAATCATGCCCATCTTTGTTGAAGTTACGCCCGTCAAAATTGGGCCTCTTTCTCCCGAAGGAGGGCTTGAAATTACCGGAGCTAGTTACTAGCTCTCTCTTTGCATCTCTTCCCCGGATGCGATCGGACATCTCCGTTGCATCTTCTAGGAGTTGGGCTCTTCTCAACGGATCAGCATATACTTGGATATCTATCGGGGTGAGTTGAGTAATATATTGGGGCTTTAAACCATTTAAAAACCTCTTCACCTTCATCTTTTCGGTACCCACAATGTGTGGCGCGTGTCGGGATAATCTCGTGAATTGGGCTTCATATTTTGCTACCTCAAACTCCTTTGCTTCAAAGAAGCGAATTCGGCAGCCTTTGATACGGGACAGACACGCGACCTGGGACCCTAGCTCGCGGACGTCCCTATGCGAGGGAAGACGTGGGACCGGGCGCAGTTGAGAAACCGGCCGTGAGTCTCGGGTATCCGCCCTTCTGCGTTAACTCGGGTCGAGTCACGGGACGGTACACTCACTCACTCTCGCAGCGGTGATAACAATATATATATATCTAGAAATCTACACTCGCAGCGGCATTCAAAGATATACGAGATAAGCAAAATGCGATAAAGAGTGGGGGTGAGTTTACCTCCACGCTCCGGGCGTGGGGAAGACGTTCCCGGCCAAGTACGGTAACTCCCGGTAACAACGGTAAAAGTTAATTACAACAGTGAAATCTATTGCCCACTCCACGCAGGGAGGTAAAGGGCTACAAGTGGGGCCCGGGAGGACCGACCCTAGGTTGACGAGCAGTAATCTAGAGGTGCGTACGGCACGAACTCGGCCTGCTGGTCCGACTCGATCCTGCGCCGACTCGATTCTGACTCGCTGTACAGCAAGGCACGGTTTCCAAAGGAACATCGCCCTCTTGAGGTCTTCTGAAGGCGTCGCTTGGCTGGGACGATGGCGGGATGTCCCTGATCGACTCCCTAAAGTGGCGGTTCCAGAAGTTGACCTTTGATAATTTTGCTTGAATTATTCACGGACTGATTTTTATGATCTGCACAGAGAACATATTTGCACATCTCGGCAGCAAGAATTAATTCTCTCAGATCCGAAATCAGATCGAGATGAAACCAGTGGGGTTGGAAAGAGGACTTCAAGATCTACCACATATAAATTTTGTAGGTTGATCCAATGAAGGAATGAGAAATGGGAGGCTCTAAAAGACTATTTTTTCCTGACCCGGACTGACTGACACACAGTACAGACTATGTTTTTCCTGAAATAGACCTTTGACCGAAGGGGAAATGATTTTTCTAGACTCCAAAAAAATTATGGTGGAAGGGCATATGTGTGAGGAACACCTGGGAAGTTTTTGGGATTTTTTAAAATTTTGTAAGGGGGTGGGGAAAATGCGACAAGGTGACTCTATCCCGTAGATATGCCAAAGGACATATTACTGATAGGACAAACAAAAATATGAAAAAAAACCTAATGACTTCCAAATGATACGAAATTTGAACTGTAGGTTAAGGGAGATGGACAGAACAAACTCTCAAAATTAGGGCTCGATCAGACAACAAAAAAAAAGATAAAAATCCGGAGGGGAGGTTATGTCCTGATGGAGACAGAACTCCGATGTAGCGGCGGTGGCGGCGCGACGGCGGCACGAACGGCAGCGGCGGCAACAGAGGTGAACTCAGAGGGGCTAAGAAGAATGGGCTTCACACCCTAGAGGGCTGGAAGAAGGAGAAGAACCAGGGGAAGAGGGGAGAGGGGCGCACCCTCCTTGGAGGCTCCAAGCTTTCAAAAAATTTTCACTTCATTAAACCTTACAAAACACTATATATGGGTTTATATAGAAGGGGAGGAAGGGGGAGGGGGTTGGAATTCATGGGAGAGAGGGGAGGGGTAGCATTTTCTTCCCCCATGTGGTCAATTGGCCTAAAAATATAAAATATAAAATATCATTTTAATGGGGGGGCACCCCCTTTACTTAAGGGGAGGCATCTTGGACATTTTGTAACACTTGTCCCCCTTTGAATATCAAACCATCTAGAAGCCCACCTTGGACCTTTGACTGACCCCACATGGGCCCTAAGACTTAGGTGGACCAATAGGAAAGGAGATGGGGCCCCTTGCTGGTCCTACTGGACTTTTGCACAAAAACCCAAAGAATCCTAAGGAATGACAAATTGGCATATAAAGCCTTACAATTACAAACCTACTTCCCAATGATATAAATGCAAACTAAAAGGACACAAGTGCAAAATAAAAATTAGTGTTCGACGTCGATTCCCATCAACTTTCCCCGGGTGGGAAGAACTCAACCCCATCGAGTAAGGGGTACGGGTGCTCGACTAGCTCCGGCGGATCCGTCACCGAACCTGGAAGCGCGGAGTACTCTCCACTCCAAGCAATCGACACCTACTCATCCCGTATAGATTCGATATGCACACGCTGCCATGGGAATGAGGCTACAGGTGGACACTCCGGGGTGGGGTCACTCTCAAAAGAGGAAAGACGGCTCGAAGACTCACTAGGAATCACCACTTGTCCCTTATGTGACTAGATCCGATATGAAGTAGAATCGATCCCGAAGTCCGACAAGTCTCGAACTCGAAAGGGACTAACAACGCGAGCGTACAAACCGACTCGACTCGATGTATGCACAAACACACGACAGACAAACGAAACAAAGACTCACAAAGACCCTAAACAAACCTAATGTTAGTCTGACCTACGCATAGGCGATGGTGGACTAGGACACCCGAATATGTGCCATGCATACACTAGATGTACTCGATGGTTGACGGAAGGGACGACTCCTAGACACCCTAAGATGTACCACTCATGCATTGGCGACCTATGGGATTTTGGTGGGGAAGGGCTAGGAGATCCAAAGCTACCCTCGTCATTACCCCTAGACGTAGGTACGGCTTGCCAACTAGATCGAGGGGTAGGGGTGGGATAGTGAACTCCTTGGAAGAAGTGGAGTAAATATGATAGCTCGGGAGGTTCACTAGTGAAGGGGTCAAAAGGGTCAAAGAAGGTATGACCCCATGAAGTGGGTTCCCCCATGACTCGGTCCCAATTTAAGAATTCATAATCACCGTCATACATTGTGGTCGGTGGGACGACAGTCAGGTCTAGAAAATAGGATTCCTCCCTTGGGCAAAAGGGAACGAAGTCGGACTAGGCCGACATCGGGAGGAATAGAAGAATCTCCGTGATGACACAACCCACGGTGCACACGGAGGTAATAGACCCTATGGCCGGATGTGTGAAGCTACGACTAGTGGGTTGGTCGAAGCCTCGGGCCAATAAGTGCGTCAACTTCCATTGCCAACCTAAACCAAGAATAAGGTCACCCAATGTATCAACATGGTGACTAGACCGGAATGTCGTGTGGTAGGAGTAGACGGACACTAGAGGTAAGGTGGGGTCTATAGATGGGTAAGGAGGTGGGACCAAGCCATCTTTGAGCCAACTAAGAAGTGGCTCGGCTATGTATAGCGTACCCGTTAGAAATACGGGTGGCTCGGGCTGAGGTGGCTCCAAATAGGAGGGCTCCGAAATAAGATCGGAAGGTGATGGTGAGGGTAATGGAGCTCTCATGGGTGGTGAAGAAGCATGTGTCCTTCCCAACCAATCCGAAAACATTTTCTCGATTTCATCAAAGGTGCGGGTTGGAGTAGGGACCTTGGGGTGGACTCGCTCCTCATCTCTCGGCCTTGTGGTGGACCTAGGCTCGACTACAAGTGGGGCTTCCACTTGTTTGGAGGCGACTGGGTGAGATTGGACTGAGATGCCAAGGGGAGGTTGGTTGGAGACGACTAGGCGGACCACTTGATTGGGGTTGCTTTGGAGGGTTTGGATGGGGGTGAAGGGGCGGGGTTGGTTGGAGGTGTGGCCCACTTGATTGCGGGTGAGTTGGTGGGGTTGGCTAGTGGTATGACCCCCGTGGTTGGAGGTAGGTGGGCGGGGAAGGTAGACCCTCCTGAGCGCTCTCTTCATCTCCCACCATGACTCGATGGGCCTTAGCCTCCTATCTTCCCGACAGTATTTGATATCCCTCCATGTTTCGGCGGCTTCATAGAAAAGTCACCTTTTGGCAAAATCCACTTGCATGGGCCCGGACATAAGGTACACCTCAAAGTAGTTGTCCATAATGGCTTCCCACTCTAGGTAGTCACTCGGATTATCGGAGCCGTAGAAGTCCCGGGCTACGGGCCTTTTGGGGTTGTCCGGGTGGTCCTTCCATTTTAGATAGTATCGCCACCATGCAGAAGATGCGGCCCCTTGGTCATCCATGGGACACGCGGACACTAGTGGATGGACATGCCGACACTTGGACAAGACACTAGACCGACTATGCAAGGTTGGAATGCATGCACACTAAGGACCCTAGACTTAAACCAAGACTCGGTACATGGCGGAGTTAATCGATCCGAAGATCACTCGCGCAAGTGTGCGGCCTTCCCGATAGGCGTAGCCTAACGTTCGGACAACACCTTTTTATATACCGAACAATGGTATGCGGATGCAACCTTAGACCGACTTAGACGATGACTAGACGTAAATGCCACTTTTTTTTTATTATTTTGGAGTTTTAAACACCCTAGACTCAACTGGGGCTCTGATACCAAATTGATGCGGGATGGACACACGACCTGGGACTCTAGCTCGCGGACGTCCCTATGCGAGGGAAGACGTGGGACCAGGCGCGGTTGAGAAACCGGCCATGAGTCTCGAGTATCGACCCTTCCGCGTTAACTCGGGTCGAGTCACGGGACGGTACACTCACTCACTCTCGCAGCGGTGATAACAATATATATATAGCTAGAAACCTACACTCGCAGCGGCATTCAAAGATATACGAGATAAGCAAAATGCGATAAAGAGTGGGGGCGAGTTTACCTCCACGCTCCGGGCGTGGGGAAGACGTTCTCAGCCAAGTACGGTAACTCCCGGTAACAACGGTAAAAGTTAATTACAACAGTGAAATCTATTACCCACTCCACGCAGGGAGGTAAAGGGATACAAGTGGGGCCCGGAAGGATCGACCCTGCGTTGACGGGCAGCAATCTGGAGGTGCGTACGGCATGAACTCGGCCTGTTGGTCCGACTCGGTCCTGCGCCGACTCGGTACTGCGCCGACTCGGTTCTGACTCGTTGGACAGTAAGGCACGGTTTCCAAAGGAACGTCACCACCCTGAGGTCTTCTGAAGGCGTCGCTTGGCTGGGACGATGGCGGGATGTCTCTGATCGACTCCCTGAAGTGGCACTTCCAGAAGTTGACCTTTGATAATTTTGCTTGAATTATTTACGGACTGATTTTTATGATCTGCACAGAGAACAGATTTGCGCGCCTCGGCGGCAAGAATTAATTCTCTCAGATCCGAAATCAGATCAAGATGAAACCAGTGGGGTTGGAAAGAGGACTCCAAGATCTACCACATATAATTTTTGTAGGTAGATTCAATGAAGGGATGAGAAATGGGAGGCTCTGCAAAACTATTTTTTTCCTAACCCGGACTGACAGACACACAGGATAGACTGTGTTTTTCCTGAAACAGACCTTTGACCGAATGAGAAATGATTTTTCTAGACTCCAAAAACATTATTGTGGAATGGAATATGTGTGAGGAACACCTGGGAATTTCTTGGGATTTTCTGAAAATTGTAAGGGTGTGTGGAAAATGCGACAAGGTGACTCTATCCTGTAGATCTGTAAAAGGGCAGATTACTGATAGGACAAACAAAAATATGAAAAAAAAACCTAATGACTTCCAAATGACACGAAATTTGAACTGGAGGTTAAGGGAGATGGACAGAACAAACTCTCAAAATTAGGGCTTGATCAGACAACAAAAAAAAAGATAAAAATCCGGAGGGGAGGTTATGTCCTGATGGAGACAGAACTCCGATGTAGCGGCGGTGGCGGCGCGACGGCGGCACGAACGGCGGCAGCAGAGGTGAACTCAGAGGGGCTAAGGAGAATGGGCTTCACACCCTAGAGAGTTGGAGGAAGGAGAAGAACCAGGAGAAGAGGGGAGAGGGGCGCACCCTCCTTGGAGGCTCCAAGCTTTCAAAATTTTTCACTTCATTAAACCTTACAAAACACTATACATGGGTTTATATAGAAGGGGAGGAAGGGGGAGGGGGTTGGAATTCGTGGAGAGAGGGGAGAGGTAGCATTTTCTTCCCCCATGTGGTCAATTGGCCTAAAAATATAAAATACAAAATGTCATTTTAATGGGGGGGCACCCCCTTTACTTAAGGGGAGGCATCTTGGACATTTTGTAACACTTATCCCCCTTTGAATATCAAACCATCTAGAAGCCCACCTTGGACCTTTGACTGACCCCACATGGGCCCTAAGACTTAGGTGGACCAATAGGAAAGGAGATGGGGCCCCCTTGCTGGTCCTATTGGACTTTTACACAAAAACCCAAAGAATCTTAAGGAATGACAAATTAGCTTATAAAGCCTTACAATTGCAAACCTACTTCCCAATGATATAAATGCAAACTAAAAGGACACAAGTGCAAAATAAAAATTAGTGCTCGGCGTCGATTCCCATCAGCCTTCCTCTCTTGCACCCTATCAGAGAAATACTTGTTATTGAAGTGTTCTACAAACTCTTCCCACAATACTTGGTCATGTGGTAGAGTTGCTTCGACCGATTCCCACCAAGTACGGGCGTCCCTTTCTTGTTGAAAGGTAGCGAGTGGGACCTTCTCCTCGTCAGCATATTACATGACCCAAAAAATCCTCTCGATTTCCTTTACCTAGTGTTCGGCCTCATCCGGGTCCATGGAATCAGTGAACTTGGGAGGGTTCATACTTTTGAAATTCCGATGTAAGTCTCCCGCTCCTCGGTTAGCTCCTCTTTGAGCCACATGTTGCAGATCTTGGGTCAGTCCTTAGACCGTCCTTTGCATCTCTTGCCATTGAGCTCTTTCGGCAGCCATTGGTAAAAATTAAGCCTGCAACCACAACTACCAAACTTAAGTGTTTTGGTTATTTCTTGATTAATCATTCTTTAAAGCTTAGCCCATGGCTCTACCCAATATTACTAGAAAGGTTTCAAGATTCTAACCGTATTTCTAGATCAACATCTAGAACCTATATCAAGTGAAACCTAGGGTTTATGAAACATAGGCTCTGATACCACAAAGACTGTCACGCCCCAACACGGAATATCGAGCCGCGACGAATCATAACACTCGTGTCGATTAGAGCATGTATAATAGGGTCCAACCACAGAGAGAGATAATGAAAAGAGGATATTTTTATTTCATCGAAATAAAGTTTTACAACAATATTAAGCCTTAAGAGGCATAATACAACTTCCAAGTACATAACCCTAGCAAGAGTAATACTCATAAACCTAGGTAACTAAGATAAACTTGATCACTCGTTTCACTCTTGCCCATCCCCATGTGTTTGGGGTTCATCGTCGAAACTACTTGCAATGTTAACTGAAAACATAGGGTGAGTGAAACACTCAGTAGGATTTATATCTCTATACCAGGCAACTTAAAGTAATCAACATTTTTGGATAAAGGTATGTGCTATGCCGAGAAACATAAATAAAACATGGAACAAGAATAGGAGAGAGAGTAAAGGATGCAAGTAAATGGAATCACAAGTAGACAAGATATTAAGAGTAAAGTTCAAGTAGAGAATGATCATGTAGAAAGTATTACCATGGAATTGACCATTTCATGCAAGTATGTACAAGTCAAGTATTTCACGTAATTCAAGTACTTTATGTATTCAAGCAAGTCAAGTAACTCATTAATTATGGAATGTCATAAATGAATCTATCAAGTCAAGCACTTCGGTGCAATGCCACACCAGGTTAATCAACTCCCATGAGCACAAGTACTTTCGGGCGCTCCCCCTAGGACCAAACCGGGTCCCATTAACGCCAGGCATTGGAGTTATGGATCATAGATCCCAAGTATATTTAGACATCCACATAATATGTATGGCCAAAGAATTTCAAGGTAAAGCTTACGAAATAAAGTATAGATCTAGCAAAAATTATCATTCAAGGAACAAGTAGTACAAGATTACAAGTAGTTGTAAGAAAAATTCCAAGAGGATTTAAGGCATCATATTTAACGGCATTAAGTCGATAAAGGGATTGAATTGCCGGATAAGGCACAATCGGCCCTTGCAAAAACTCTCGTAAAACGGGTTTAGATCAAGATCAAGTTTTTCACAGTCGGGTGCTTAACTAGAAAACTGAAGAATCACGGCCAGGTAAGAGGTGGGACAGTGGGAGGCTCCCCTCGCATTCGCGAGGTCCTAATTAAGAAATCACTTATCCACTTAAAGCGTTTGCCCGTGGACCTCTTTTCTTAGACACCATTTTTCCTTGGGAATCTTGCTAATTACACGACTTGTTGGAAATGAGGAACAATTCTAGCGGAAATTCTATCCCATTTTTCACAATCGGAGCTTAACTAGAAAACTGAAGAATCACAGCCAGGTAAAAGGTGGGATAGTGGGAGGCTCCTCTCGTATTCACGAGGTCCTAATTAAGTAACCACTTATCCATTTAAAGCGTTTGCCCGTGGACCTCTTTCCTTAGACACCGTTCTTCCTTGAAAATCTAGCGAATTACATGACTTGTCGGAAACACAGAAACACATAAATCGAAAAAAAATCATTCTTGCATATTCTAACATGTTCATTTGTAAAAGGATTTCAATGAAGAAAAAGACATTAAAAAAGGATGTCAAGCTTTCAGATAGAGCTTAGATCAAAATGGACAGGTCAATCATGTATAGGAATTTTACAAAAATTTGAGCATAGTTGGTTAAATAATTAACAAGAGCTTTACGAGTTCATTCACCTAGTCATTTCTTTCTTGATAGTATTTTTAAGACAAGAGCATGATTTTAAAACTCAAAATTAAAGTTTTAAAATAATGCACATAAACAAAGCAAATCGGACGTAGTTACCGCGTTCAAATCACGGTCCACTTGTGATCAGTGTTCTTAGATAGAAAACCGAAACTTGTTCTTACAATGAAAACTCTAATGTTTGGACTTTAAATCTCAAAATAAGCCACAAATACATGATCATGAAAATTTGCATAGAATCAAAATACTCATGCAAAGAAACATATATGAAGATCTAATTAAGTTTTACCTAAGAGAAAACCTACCTAGTGGAAGATTGAAGAGAAAGAAGGACAAGAACGAAGAACACTTCAAACACTCCTCCAACTTCAAGATTTTCTCCTCTCTACAGCCAGCACTTCCCCAATAGATTTGTGCTTTAAGTAGGGAAGATCCCAACCCTATTTATAGGCCAAGTCCCATGATTATATTATTGCTAATTTAATTTAATTTTTCACCTAATTTTTTATTTCATCCACCCATGTTACTATTACACCCACTTATGTTGCTAATAAATTCCAACATGTGAATGTTGAAATAAATCCCCTCTATGACATAATGACCTCATTTATTCGATGTTATTTTATTCTTAATTTAATTCTAAGTCAATTTTCACCTAATTTTTTTATTTCACCAGCCCATGTTATTATTACACCCACTTATGTGGCCAATAAATTCTAACATAAGAATATTGAAATAAATCCCCCTTTATGACATAACCAATGACCTCATTTATTCAATGATGTAAGAAATGACATCATCCACTAATTAGGATTTAATTAGAGCTAATAATTCTCTCTTAAATCGGATGCTACAATACAGACGTCTTCGCCTTCTCAGAATCATGTCGCGAATCTCACCGTTCGTGTTAACACGTGGGATAGGGTTCGCGATTATATATTCTACACTTTAAAGACATAAAGAAAAATATTTATCATTCATTTTATTTTCATCTTTCATTATTTTTTTCTCATATAAATGCATATATAAAATTTTGAGTTGCTATATTCCCGCCTCATTGATATGGACATCTGGCGTGTCCTTTTCCTCTACGCCGCATGGGCATGGACACAAAGTGCATCCTCCTCCTTGCCGCCGCACAAATCGTCCATTCTGCAGGCCCATTAATGGCAGAGTAGAGGCTTGGAGAGGGGCACCTCCTGTGCCGCGGGCTATCGGATGGGAGGCCTACTGCCGGTTCAGCACGCGTGTTGTCGGATGAGGGAGTACCTGCCACTTCAGCATATGGCTACCGGCTGGGCTAGGGGCCTGGCGGTTCGATGCCCCAAAGGGCTGCTGGATGTGGACCAATTATCGACTGTCGGCTTAACGCCCACGGGGGCTGACTGTTGAAGAGAATGAAGCTGCCGGTTCGAAGCTGCAAAAGGCTTGTCGGATCGAGAGGCTGGATCCCTGCTAGACGGAGTTTGCGAGAGCCCTGTCGGATGGAGCCCTGGGTCACCGAATGCCACCATTGCCGCCAATTCACCAAGGAGCTTTCAGGCGGCGTTTGGTGCTACCGGTTAGGCAAGGGGTGGCCGGTTCAAGGGGTCTGTCGAATGGGCAGGCACCATGTTGTCTCCCTTCCCCTTTCTTCTTCTTTCATTCTTCTTTCGCTATTTTTTCTTCTTTTTCTTTTGTTCTTCCCTTAATATCCGGGCTTCTGCGACCTGGTCTATGGCTATACATCTTCGGGAGTGTTCTAGACTCCTTTGATTTTGAGTTTATTTCATCCCTGAGGATGTCAATTCGCGGTGGCCCGGCGCCACTGGCAACTAGTTTCTTCGGACGTCTCGAGTCCGCCGTTTGTATTGTTCGCTGCCGAGCCTCCATAGGCAACGGTTCAACAGTGCATTTATTCATGGGAGACTCGGCTTCCTGTAACTTTAATTCATTTATTCAGACACAGGGTTGATGTCACATGAAAAGTATTCTTTAGGGTTTGGCCATCTAGGCCCTCTTCTTGTACTTCTTTGCTGCTGAGCCCTTAGGGTCGACCTCGTAGTAGTGCGTTTGAGGGACGCTTTGTCTTCCCACAATTCAAGATGTATTGCGATATATTTTGGATGTCAAATTTGTAAGTCCACAAATGCCCCCCACCTACGGGTGGCTTGGGCGAGGAACGAGCCAAGCGGGGCACGCGGGTGCATACTGTTGGCTTGGAAGTTTGAATGACTTGTCGGGTGAGGGCCATGAGAGGCCTGCCCGATGACTGTCACAAAGGCTGCCATACGGGGCCAGTTGATGAGTAGCCAGTTCGAGGGAGTGTGGCCTATCAGATCAGGAGCTTGGGAGCTGCTCCCGACTCAGAGAGCATGCCAGGTCTTGTCGGATTAATTGGGCAGGGGCCCTGCCGGATGAGGCGGGGGGAAGCCTGCCGGATGGGGAGGCATCCTGCCGGTTCGATAGGGAGGGGGCCTGCTGTTTTAGCGCCCACAAAGGGATGCCGGATGGGGACGGTTAGTGGCATGCCGGTTCGATGCCCGCAAGGGGCTGCCGTATGGTGATTTAGCCTGCCTGCCAGATGGATGTTGTGGAGGCCTGCCAGTCCGTGGGCTTATGTGCCCCTCCGGATCAAGGGAGGCGTGGCTTATAAAAGGGGTCAGGGGTTCCCCAAAACACTTCCTCCTACTTTTTCATCTTACCTCTGCGCACGCAGCAGTGCCCTTCTTCCTTCTTCGCGACTGGCACCGTCAATCGGGCCCCCTTACTGAGCTCCGACCATCGCGACTAGGGGTTGGATGCCCTCCCTCTTTCATCCTCTTCTCAAGCAAGGGGTGTCGCCCTCTTTCTCCCCTTTTCCCCTCCTCTTTTGTACGGGTTTCACGGCGGAGATAAAGCCACAGACCGTGGGGGCTAGGCTAGCATGGAAGGGCTTCCCCCTTCACCTCCATCTCCTTCCTTCTCCTTCTTCTTTTCCATTTTCTTTCCTTCCTCTCCTTTTCCATTGACGTCGGTGCCGCCTAATCAGACGGCTTCCTCTTCTCTTTTTTTCCTTCCCTCCTTTTTTCTGTGCTCGCCACCGGAGCCGCCGTATCACCTACCCTGCGGGATGGAGCGGGCGGTATCGGTCCTGCCAGTTTGCAGGGGTTGCTGGATGGGCATCCGCTTCCTCTTCTTCTATTCTTATTCTTCCTCCTTCTGCCGATGAGGGATGCCGGATTGGCAGGCCAGGGCTGCCGGATCAAGAGACTGCCGGTTCAGCAAGCCTGCCGGTTCAGCCCTGAAGAAGCTGTCGGATCACCTTGCTCAAGGTTTGCCAGATGGAGTGGCCAGTGCTGTCGGATCAGCCCGCAGGGAATTGTCAATTCGCTGAGTTGCCATGTCTTTTGAGTGGTGTTGCCACTTTTGTGCACACCGTTAAAATTTTGAGGCCGTCTTGCCTTGGGCATGGACGTGTGCTCATATTCCTTCCCTTGTGCACCCGGTGCAGGGGGAACTCTGCCGAAATTTCATCAGAGATAATATAAATGCCATTTATTCTGTTACTACCCTTTTCTTCTTTTCTTTCATTGATATATATGCTAATCAATGTGTGTATCAGTGTTTTATGCAGACAAATGGCTTCTTCTTGCGTTCCTTCTTCCTGGGCTCTCAGTGCTCAGGCAATTGCAACTACGACAGTTCCTCCGACAGTGACATGGGCCAATTTGGCCGAGTTGGATAGGGAGCACGCTGAAGTTGCGAGCTTGGCCAAGTCCTCAGATTCTGATACCGATACCATGGACTTCGATCGGTTTTCTTCGACGAATGAGGGCTATCATTTTGAGCGGGACGGGGGCTACCGCGGCGACCACCCGAAGGACAAGCACCTAATGTATTTTCTGAAGCACTTCAGTACACGCGGGAGGCATGACCGCATGGTTGTTCAAGAAGTTGAATGTGCCATTCTGAAGTCAAGGGACAGCCTGGCCGGCAGCACGTTGCGCAGCGTGCCTATATACCTTCTTGGGGAGCGCCGTAAATGGGAACCCATCTTGGGGTTGGAGGAGTTGACCGTGTTGAGGGGAAGCTGACGAGAGTCCCAGAATTCACACCGGCTCGCTGGGACAACGCAGTAGGCCAAGTATACAGGCAGCGGCTTGGCTTCGGTATATTCTTGGCCCCGTTGAAGTGGGGGTTTCGTGAGGAGCCTTTTCTCCTTGATTGTTTAGCTGTCCGATTCAAGCATGAGCTCGCAGTACGGTGGTTTGCGGACTGTAGGGCCTTGGACGCCCATTCGTTCCATGAAGGTGCAGTCGAAGTCACAGATTATGTTCTGCACAACTACACCCCAATGCTTGTTGCTGTCGGCGTATACCATAGTGTATATGCATCCCATTTTAGATACCCCATCTCAAAGGGGCTATGCTACGGAATGATGGAAGTCTTCAACTCCTGGTTTAACACTTTTTACACTACTGAGGGTGAGACTTCCCTAGATTTATGGAGCCTGCACCAGCTATTGGATTTGCCCATAGACGGGGAACCCTATGAAGAAGTATGCCTCCCCGACCTCATCAAGGATTTAACCGACGTGGATGGTAACTATGACTTGGGCTTCTCGTATAGCTACCTGATGAAAGCATACAGGAGTATCTTCTTATCTTATCATGATGATGGAGAGCAACAAGCTCGAAGAGGTGAGTGGAAGCAGGTTCGGATGGGTATGTGGCTGCGGTACTTCTTCAGGGGTGACAAGAAACATGATGACTTTCCTTCAGTCGGCACAACTGCCACACACAAGAAGTCAGGGAGACGAAAGGGAGCTCTTCTGGGTTCTAGTGGCCAAGGGCATAAAGAAGGTCCGAACCCAGCCGGCCTTGATCCCATTACGCACTGTGCCACCTATTTGGCTTATTGGCTATGCGCCTTTGCTCTTCCCTATGGGGATGAAAGTGTAATTCGGCCAGAGGCCATCTATCCAGCATGCCAGATGGCATGGGGCATCAAGCTGTCCATCTGCCTTGCCACATTGTGTTTGATTTGCCGGACCCTGGGGGATATCAGTAAGAGTCGGATTCCGAGAAGCCTGCGCATGATTTGGCCACTCCATTTCTTCAATGCCTGGGCTTGTACGCTATTTCCGGAGTTTGCTCTCTGTACCATTCAGGCGCCCACTTTATTTCCCAGGATGATAGAGTTCGTCGTTGCTAAGCCCGGCCCAACTTCAGCACAACTATATTCTATCAGGGGCCAACTCACATCCATCCCCTTGGAGTCTCCAGGGAGCATTTATTTTTGGAGTTTGGCCATGCGCTCAAGCCCCTTGGTAAACAGAATGAGGGAGTGCCACAATGACTTGGTGGAGAGATACATACACCCAATCAGCCAGACGACCGTTACTCAGCCGGTGCTGGAGCCAGAGTTGAGGGATTGGGCATTGTCAATTCGCCCAAGCGTGCTAATCTTCTAGAAGGTGAACACCATGTTCCTGGAACCTTATTACCCCTTCCGCTTCGGCTGCAACTTTGGTTATGACCAGCACATACGTACCCGTTCATGCCGCTTAATTTCACTTGCCCGTCTAGATGCTTCAGGGGGCGCTTACGGTAGAGCATGCTTGCACTTGGTGGGACTTCTTCCATCGCCGAGATGCTTCGACATTCAGGGTACCGTCTCTAGGGAGTTTCCCAAGAGTCACGCCAGAATATGTTAAATGGTGGAACACCCGCACTAGCTTTTATCGGGTGAGCAAATCAGAATTATGGGATGCAGTCGAGCGTAAATTCCTGAACAAGCAGAAATCAGCCATTTTTGATATGGATGTGGACCACCTGCTTTGCTTGAAGTCCAACAGAAGCAAGGACATCCAAGAATATATCTTGGTCTAAAAAGCGGCAAAGAAACTCATGCAGAAGCTGAGCCTTGAATTGCCAGAGATCTCTGTCGATGATTTTATGCAGTCTCTTCAGGACTTGAGGCAGGTGGGGATGGCCCGACTGGAATTGATGAATTTACCTCTTCCTGTCGAAGAGAGAACAACTTCTTCGCGCACTTGGCGCCCCGAGGTGGATACTTCTTACCCATTCCGCACATTCACGTGGAAGGAGGACAAGGAGCCCAGATACTATCAGCATACCATTTGGCTATTTGTTTTCCTCCAGGTCCATGGACTCACAATCGAGGAGCCGGTTGAGGCTATACTGGACTGGAACCTCAATTTATCATTGCATTATGCGGATGGGTGGGGAATGGACCACCTTAGCTTGTATCATTGCGTCACCTCCCGTAACCAACTCGACCTGCCCAACCTTGCTAATCGGTGCATCAAGATCGGGGACATTTACTGGCTGATTATAGAGGCGGCCTCTAGGGACAAGGAGGCGTCCCTGACTTATTGGCCTCTCTCCCGCCTCTATGATGGTTCAATAGGTATGATGCCCTTTTCCTTCTTCTATTTATACATATATATATTTGTCTCATTAACTGTGGGTGATAATATTCCAGTACTCACCTTTCATTACATTTTTTTCTTTGTGCAGATAAGCCTTCTGGCCACAGGCTGACTAGCTGCCGGCGGATCCTTTCACTAGTGAGAAAGTCAGTGCATTTTGCTAAGCCTGCGAAAGCCCCGACGACCACCCTACTACCATCTAGTGGTAAGCGCGTGAGGGCACGATCACCGATAAAAGAGGCGATTTCTTAGGCAAAGGTAGGCCTGAAAAGGAGGGCCAAGAGGAGGCAGACTATATCAGAAGATCCATCCTCGGTTGCTTCTCCTACTCCTATCGTCCCCTCTTTTGAAGAATTCGCCACGTCCCGACCCACACCGAGCTCTCCGATGGGTAAGGTTTTAGGATTTTGCAGTTTATCTGCACACAAGGAGTGTCACTTTCTGACTCCGGCCAATTTATTTCCCTCTACTTTTTTTTAAATTTCAGGTGGTGCTCTGAAAACTTTTTTGGCTACTATCCCTGAAACGACAACTGCTGAGACTTCCACAGTGGAACCAGGCCATGAGAGCCCTGTATTGCCCACTCCTGCAAGCGATGGCGAGAGAGGTATCCCCCGTGACTGGTGAATGCCTCCCTTACTTTTAGCATATTTTCGTGCACAAGCCCGCTTACTTGAGCCAGCTTATATTCAATATGGGATGCAACACTAGCGCCAGAGCTGGAGGGTGTTTCAGCAGCCCCTCCCACGTCGCATGTGTTTAGATGCACAAAACTGAGGTCTATGAAATCCGTGGGTGTCGGCCAAGTAGCGAGCCAAACGGCGATGGCATCTGAACCAGAGCCCCGCATGGAGACTGTGATAGTGTCGACTCCAAAAGAATCATTGCCCAGTAAGGAAGTTGATTACGATTACTCCTTGGATGATGAGCATGCGGCGGCCTTCTGGACTGGTGATCAGGGGAACCTCGGGACCGTTGAAGTACCTCCCGGCTCGCCAGACATTGAGAGTACTCTTCGCCATGCCGGGCTTTTTAACGAAGACATTCCCCCATCGCTGTCGTCTCCCGTCATTTTTTCCGTCACCCAAGACATGGCCGTGCCCGAGCTAGATGTAAGTATTAGTCCGCCTATTATTTATTTGGTCGTTACCGACCTAGTATTGACTGTTGTAATTGCATGAATAGATGCCTATCACTTCGGGGATGATTCTTGCCCTCCTGGCCTTGCCATTGGTCGCCGAGACTCCAACTTTTGTGGGCCTGATGGCAGAGTCCATCCCGGCACCGGTTATGATGATGCTGATAGGGGCCCCAATCTTGGTCCTGGGGTCTGTAGTGTTTAGGCTCCCCTTAGTGCTGCATCCTGTGCCGCGGCATGTGGACACTCTGTTGGATGCCCGAATATTTGGGGATATTTTGGAGCGAGCTCCAGCAGCCCCGCTAGCGTGCGAGGTACCCCGAGAAACAAGTCATCCAGGGGAAGCCTCTACTTCAGCATCCATGGCCACTTCTTCCCCCTTTCAGGTCTCTGTCCTAGCTTTGGCAGAACATGATATGGCCCCATGCTTAAGATCAATGGCCATGGTTGTGCGAGACGCATCTCCCGCAGCTGAGGTAGTGAGCAGCTCTACTCTAGTTCTTCCATCCTCTTCAGCTGCGATAAATGCTGATATCTGGGTAGTGGTGGACGGCAACGTAGAGTTTACCTTTCTTTCGGTGCCCTCTATTGGCCTTACCGCTTCAGATTTCCCGGTGAGGCAAAATCTGGCTGTGCTACAGTCGATGGTGTCATCCGACCCACGACTCACATATGAGAATATGAAGGTAGTTGTATGGAGGATGACGGAGCTCCTACAGACGATGGGTTGCCCCTTGGGAGATTGGTTGCGGTGTGTAGTGTTACTTTTGAAATATGTAAACCACCTTGAGTTCCTTGGGACTCAGCTCCCCAGGCATTTTGCTGCCATCTGCTTGCAGATGAACGAATATCAGCGGGCTTTGAGACCCCTGTAGGGGCCTAAAAGACGGCGTGCGGGGCGTGCCTCTTCCTGAACTATGCTGCTGCAGCCTACAGGGTTAGAAAGACAGAAATGGGGTGAACGCCAGAGACTTATACATGACCCTCACATGAATAGGATGATCACGGATGCCTTAGAAACGGGAGTTGTGGGTTCTTCCTGTCCTCGTTCTCGGTCGGCCAAGAACATGGAGCTCCGCAAGTCGGTGATGAAGTTCCTACAAATTAGCCAGCAAATAGAAGAAAGTAGGCCATTAGACTGAGAAAATGCAGTATATGCTCATAGAAGTAAAGAAAACATGCAAATGGGGTCAATCGTACCGGGAAGGGGGGTGGGAAGGGGGATGGATGAGACTTTCGACCATCCACCTTCCCTATGTTTTGGGAGAAAACCTCTTATGAATAAGGATAAAAGAAAATCTAGCATGTATGTAATGCAGTAGAACGAACTAAAATGCAGCAAAATATGGGAACGAAGGAAGAAAGGCGGGGTTTGCCCGTCGACCAACAGAGGGCGGCCAGATGTGTGGCCATTCAGAGGTGGTGGGCGGCCATGTCGATGGCCGCCTCCTAGAACTGGAACTCTCCCACGGCAGAGCTCTTCGTCTTCAAGTTCTGCCTCTCGGGGAAGGTTCGGAAGGATGCTCTCGTGCTCACAGCTCTTTCTGGGCTCCGAACTGCCAGCCTCTCCTGCTCCAAAAATGTCCAACCCACCGTGAGATCGCTTAGAATGGGGTTTTTGTATGTGGGGGCTTTCGCTCCCACCGAAAACCAATTCGAAGGTGGATTACGTGTGAGGCTATGTGCATCTCAACCTCTCAAAGTAGGAATAGGTGTGGATGACATGCCCAGAGTGGGCGGATCGTGGAGTCGACGGACGGTTATCAGCAGGCGGCCTGGTCGATGGCCGTTTCAAGGGGAGCTAGGCGGCCAACAGTTTGGCCGCCTTGAGGTCTGGGCGGCCAGCAGTCTGGCCACCTTGGCTGGGCTGGGCGGCCAAGTATGTGGCCGCCTAGGGATCTGGGCATCCAGTACCTTGGTCGCCTAGGGATCAGTGCACAAATATATAATAACACCTCAAAAAATTTGCCTCGGGGGCTCGCGCCCCCTGAACCCCCAACCTTACCGTGAAGGGACAAGGTGAAGTCTACCTAGACAAGGATGAGACTCCCATACTCCCAATTAGCCAAGAGAAAGTTTCACTTCTATGATGCCTAGACACGGTCCATGGGATGTCCGAAATTAGGCATCTACAAATGCCCCTCCGGAACACCTTTTTTGCAAGGGAGTCTGGTGGACTAATAAGTGGGTGTTTCGGTAAAGAAACAAGCCTAATTAGGACATCCCGCTCAAGGAGATTCTTGAGCTGAGATTGAGCATTACATAAGAACGGACAAGCATAATGTGATAAGAGAGGTCATTCAAAAGGGGAGGAAGGGAAATTAATCTAAGAGGGCTTGTATCTGCAGTCCGTGGGATCCCCTGGCATATCGCCTGCGTGACTTGAGCGCGCTCCGGGATGCATCGCAATCCGGCCCAAGGAGATACAAGACACCTAAAATAGAAGTAAGTAAACAAATCAGGGTAGGGAAAATGACCTTCGAATCTCATAATACTCATGGTGATCGCGTGCAAAACACACTCTCAAATTGTCGAATCGGAGTGGAATAAGGTTGACAGCAAAAAGTGATGGAATTGAAGAACTTGGATGATTGAAAAAAGAGGGATAGAGTCCAGGGCAGGCCGATTGCTGACCCTTCTCTCGACCTTTGTTCCCTTCTTGTTGCATGAATGCCATGCTTTTCTAAATGCATTTTTTTGTTTTTGGATGCAAAGAAAAAAGGCCTATATGATGTATGCTGGGTTTAAAGTGAAAATCTACCTAATGCATATCCAGAGGTATTATTATCTGGTTCCGGGAAAGACGTCGGTCGAGAGTCCGATGAGTCCGTCATCCCGTGATCAATCAAGAAACCAGACGGCTATCGAATAACTTAGGGAACATAAACCCCTCATTGTTTTTATTAGAGAGGAACTCAGAGTTTATGTGCCCGAAGTTATTAGCCTCTGGGCTCTATATAATATAATATATATAGTAGTAGGAGAAGGCGATGAGGAGTGAATCTGATGCTATATGACCTGCAGTTGCATAAGCACGCGTTAGTGAAGTTCATAAACAAATAAGCATTTAAAGAGGAAGCATTCACTAAGGTAAGGGGGTAGGGCAAGCAAGCATCATCCTTCGGCTTCATGGTGGGCCTAATGGACATAATTGAATTCCGTGGGGATGGTCACCAAGGCATAGGTAGGTCCCCGAAGGTGATCATTCCTGATGATAGGAGAGTCTATGCTAACTTCACCAAGTATATCAATTTACTTCATTGAGGTGTCTGGTTGGGGGAAGGCTAACAAAAGGATAATTCAAGCTCCATAGCCGAAGTCCGTCTTGGACCTGCTGACATAGGTAGGACGTTTGTCCAACCAGGGGGATATGGAGTAGAGAAAGTAAGGAAAAGAGTATTTGTAATGCAACCAGGCATCTTCTGAAAATCAAGTGATATGAAGGTTTCATTTGCTTAGGACTCAAGTTGAAGTGCCGAGCTGGCGGAGTTCAATTGCAATTAGGATTCATGGAAAGTGAAGGAACGAGGAATGCTCCTCCTCTCGACAAGGTAGCCAGGGATTTGACTATCTTAGATGGGCAGACGGGCGTGCAATTTGCCCCTAGTTTGGGTGTTGGTAGCGGTATAGGTATAAATCCCCTGGTGGGATAAGATGAAGAAAGGGGAGTAGCCTTTAGGGTTCGCAGGTGTGGGGTAGTGATGAAGGAAAGGAGGTGGTGCGGTGGTGTGTGTGAGATGCATGTTTCGGGGAGACGCCCCTCCTCTTTTGGTTTTTTGTTTTGTTGATTTTTTTTGAATATTTGGATTTTTATGGATTTTCACATATTTTGATTTTTTGGAATTAAATATTTAGAATTTTTTGTGAATTTTTATCATATTTAGATTTTTTGGCCAACATCTGGCAACTGCCCATGAAACATCACAACAATGATGGAAGGATAGGCTCTTTCTACAACCTCCCAGGTATCTTGAGTGCACATCTAGGTTGATTTGGGCCTCTAGACTCCTCGAATGATAGTCTCGCCGATTAAGACTTATCTTGATGACAATACCGTCATGCCAAGCTTAGGCTCCCAGTTGCTTACTGTGACGACCTAGATCCCGGATACCAGATATACCCGATAGGACTACCGGATACACCTGATACCACTTGGAACCCGCGAGGCCTCCCAAGAGCGGTAAAGCTCCGAAGGGATAAAAGGATTGTCGTGTAGTACATTGAAGCCACAGAGATATAACAGTAAGCAATGAAATTTCATTAGATCGGTTTGCTAAAGTAGCTGAAATAAAATTACTTTTTAATTAACAATTTCAATTTAACAATTATACCAGAGTCCAGTCCAAGAAATTAAAGACAAGTACAGGCCACAAGAAAAGAACGTACACTGAGGTCGGAGGATACCCGACGCAGGTACCGTTGGTAGCTACAGACGCGCCACACCAGGAACCACGGAAAGAGATGACGCCACCCACCTGAAAAGCAGGGGTGAGTCTCCAAATAGAGACTCAGTAGGGGTCACGCGGATCCCCACTGAACAACACGCAGCACACGGAACAGAAAGCAACAATAGTAGCAAAGTAGGAAAAGCTACACTACAAAGCTGTAAAAGAACGGGAACAGCAGGAGTAGGGAACAGGCTAAGAGCAAGGGAAGCTAAAAGAAAAGGGAAAAGCGAGGCCGTAAAACTCAGAACACGGCCACCGAGAGGAACTCGGCTCCCTAAGCTACACCAAGCAGCGACAGAGGGGCAACTCTAATCTGACAAAGTCAGGAGTTACCGATCTGTCGACATGACGCCAGGCCTAAGACGAAGACCAGCAAGGACAGACAAATGTCTAGAAAAGATCTAGATAGATGACAGACAGACTCGACGACACACACGACTAGAACGTCGTGCACACAACACAACACTGACCTCGAGTAGGGCCACGAGAGGGCTAACTCAGAAAGGTCACGACGCACAAGAAACGCGAAGAGTCACGTGTCATGTGACGGAAGCACCTCCTCATCAGAAGAACAGCCAGCTACGTCCACTGACGTCATACACTACGCCACGAGTGTCTCACCTACGGTACCGCCAAAGCCACGGTAGAGTCGCAGACATGCACTGAACCAAACAGGAACAACATCAACGAGTAACTCGTCAGGGTTACACCCGTCGACATAAGTCCTCAGCCCCTGACCACGTGTGCACACACTGGCTCTTGCCTAAGCCAGGCCCTCTAGCTAGTTTTCTTCCTCGGTAGGATGCCACCGCTGGCCGGGAGCCCACGGAACTAGCTTACAAACCGTATCTCGGGAACTGCCCTTTCCACCCCTCCGAGGTGGGTCAACACACTGGATCACGTGCGTCGACAGGCCACGACAAGTGGAGGTTCACAAGACACAGGACTCAGAAACACAAGTGCTAGAGTGCAGACAAGCTAGAACGTGCTGTCACACGTACTACTAGGCACCACTGGCAGTACAACCACTGCCAACAGACTCAGGACTAGGCAACTAGACCTACAACGTAACGATCCTTGAGTCGGATGACTCAAACGCAAGATCGTCATTGACAGCGGAACAAGCCACCAATCGGTCTAATCCTAAGCCATGGGAAATGACGCTCCACAGAAAATGACTCACGGAGACTTGAGGGAACACCGAGAACCCTCAACACGCCTGGACACGCAACCTGAGGTAAGGCGATACCTCAAGGCGTCCAGAACCAAAGTCTCGGACTGGACAGAACCGCCGGGACACACACACAAGGTCACCCATCAACCACTGGGTCACCCCGGGTTGACCGGAACCCAACAAAGACATGCAAGCACAAACCCTCTTGGCCACCTCGGAACACGGTTACAGCCCTCATAGGACATCGGGTGATGTCCGCGTGACAATGAGCGAACCACAAGGTCAAGCCAAGATACCGGAAACCAAACCACCGGTAAACCTCTCTCTGGGCATAGGCTATCCATCACTCGGCCGCTAGGTCAACCAAGCAGTCAAGGAGGAATCGCCATGCAACCAGAGGCAAAGACACCGGCAGTCCTAGATTAAGTCGTTCGGAGAAACTATAGTAGTCAAGGAATAGACCGCGCACAATTCACCCGAACCGACCGATCCCGGGAACCACCGGACAGACAAACCAACACTAGCAGTCCAAGATAGGACCACTAGAAACACCACCCTAACTCACGTAGACGACCGACGTGAAACAGACAGGACAGACGGAGACTTGGGGGAAACTCCGACATCCTCAAGGCACCTGGACACACAAACCGAGGCCAAATCGTACCTCTAGGTGTCCAGAACCACGTCTCGAGTTGGATGAATCCATCAAGACACAGGCAAGGTCGCTTGTCGACCATTGGATCACACCAGGTCGACCAGACCAGAGCAATGACTCTAACACGACACCGGGAGAAGCCAACACGGCCAACCGATAAAACATCGAGGATGAGCGGTTCAGAATGGACCACTCAACAGGATGGACGGTCCGAAACTGACCACACAAAGAGGTTGAATGGTCTAGAACTGACCACACAACTCCAACAACCAACAAGGATGGACGGTCTGAAAGGGACCACACAACTAGATAAACGGTCCGAATTGGACCGCACAACGGGACGAACGGTCCAAACCTAACCGCACAACTCCTAGGGGATATGTGGTCAGCAGACGACCACACAACCCAAACCGACATAAGATGGACGGTCCAAGACCAACCGCCCAAGGGGATGTGCGGTCTATCGTGCGACCACACAACCACAACCGACATAAGGATAAACGGTCCAGGAATGGCCGCCCTTATACATGAACGGTCCGGAACTGACCGTTCAACCGTCACGGTGAGCAAACCATGGGTTCGGCCCAACGGAGGCCTTTCCACAGCCCGTTCGTCCCGAGACGAAGGCGATACAACCCTGAACACACATATAATCACATAGACTCCGTCCGGAGTCAAAACGACGCACGGATCGCAAGAAACGGGTGATTCTAACGAAATCACCCAAAAAGGGTTTCCGGACTTCCCGAGCCCTAGCGGTTAAACGGGGCCACCAAACGAAACGAAATCAGTGACTATGGAACGCTGACGTCCCAGGGAGTCCATTGACAGTAACTGATCTTAAAATGGTTGCCATTTTCCGACGAACCCTACAAAACCTGAAAATCACGGTTTAGGCTAAACAAGCCCAAACTCGACCATTTCCACGCCGAACGACGTGCAATGGCAGGGAAAACGGGCAGGGAGAAGTGGTGATCCGTCACCCTACCTCCACCGAAGAAACCGTGCCCCGAAGGGACTAAACCGCGCCGAAAACCACGCCGCGAGGTCAAACGCAGGCTTTGAATCCACCGTTCGGGATCGCGTCAAAATCGCTCCATCCTTGCCTCGTCGCGCGCCCAGCCAACTCCACGGCGTCCCCAGCACTCGCCCCTAGGTCCTCCGTCTGCAGCCGGAACCGAGAAGGCGAAACGGGAGAGAAACGGGAGAGAGAGAGGGCGGCGGCGTGAAATGAGAAGGAGGAGAGAGGAAAGGAAAAGAAATAGGAAAAGAAATTATGAATTTTCCTAATTTCTGAAAATCCAATTTTTGGCCCTATCTCAGAAAAATACGCAAAAATAGTCAAAACGACCGGCTCGGAGAGTACATCGTCGCTGTAGCATCCTCGAGTCGATGAACTGACAACTAAAGTCACCGTAGGGTTCTGTAACTAGTACGAGAGAAAAACCATACGGATCGTAAAACTCAACTCGGAAGCCATAAAAGTGACCCAAAACTCACCGAAATAGATCCAAAAGATCCAATAAAGATCCAATAAGACCTACTAAGGATCTAGGGCATTACACTTTCGACTGCAGAGATACACCCAAAAAGTGTTCGAGGTAAATGATTTGCCCGAGCCGGGTCTATCTCCTCACAACCATAGATGATATATGATGGAACATCTTGGAACCCTAATGGCCAACCGCGCGACGCTGACCCGGAATCAGACGCCGTCACACCGATAGGTGACGCGCATGCATTGACCTAAGCCCGAGGTTAATGAAAGAAGACACTAAAGGGGATGAGAACATTGACATACCAGAAACATGGACATTTCTTCACATCAAAGGCTTTTATTCTATTGGGGTAGACAATCATATAGTGTGTTTTCAAAAAAATGGCTACAAGCCATTAATAGAGTTATATCCCATGGAGTTTCCATCGGATTCCGAGTCCTCAAAAAGAAAAAGAATGTGGGGGATAAACTTCACAAGTGGATTGGCAAAGCTGTTAAAACGATGAGCTGTGAGCGAGCTTAGTTCACTCCACCCTTTCGGTGATTTTAGACCACCTTCGTGACGTTATGCTTGTTATGTTGCCCCTTGAATTTGAACTTGATTTGTAGGGCTTTCTTTATCTCGACTAGGCACGGTCACGACCAGGCTTTTTCATTTGTTCCCTTTTGGGATTTTCCTTTCTTTCTTTTCATTCATTTGCTTGGGATTCGATATTTTGTCCCTCTTTTTTTCTTTTTTTGTTGCCTATGGGGACACTGCCCTCTTCACGTGCTCTGGTCTCATTTTGTAAAGAAGGTGAGTCCTACTCTCACCTGAGGATATTGTGTTTCAACTGTTGAGCTTAATGCTTTAAGGGCGCCGACTATCTTGATCGGTCGAGAAGAGAGGAAAAGATAGATTTTGGAGTCTTCAAGAAATTTTTGGGATAGATATCCATTTTAGGCCGTTGCCATATTTTGAAATCACGTGAGTATGTGCATATTGCTTGCCCGTTGGAGCATTAGCTATTTTGCTAGACATAATTCTTCTCGGTTCTGACAGATCAAAGTCTTAATCCACTGAGGCTCTAATGCAACCTAACCTAAATCCTGCATGAAAGGATGGAGAGCGAAATGCATGGCAGTTGCCAGACTATTGATTTTCTTTGATTTTTTGATTTTTTTGAATTTTTACGTTTGGATTTTCTATTTTTAGGGTTTGAATTTTTCTTCTTCTTTTAGGATTTGAATTTTTTATATTTTTTTTGAGATTTTGGGTTATTAGCTATGTACGAGAGTTCCTACAGAGCGGACGGTGTCATCTGGGCACTCTATGGACTACTGGATTGAGGAAGAAGAGCAATCCACCTCCTTAGTAGGCCAGAAACAAAGTTCAAGTGGATGATGGGTAAGTACGTGGCCATGGACACAACCCCTATACCTACTAGGATTAATGGGTTATTTGACTTGAATATGTTCAGCCATAGGAGGTGGGATAGATTGTTTCTCATCTTGTAACAGTTTTATTGAATTCATTAAACTAAACATTAAGATTTGGGTTAATAAATTATAACTTTCGGCCATACCTGACCAAAGTTGGTAGGGAATTTGGGTGCCCCTAACCTTCTTGTGTGGTGTAACTGAAGATTTGGACTCTTCTAAATCTGACATATTATGTACAAGACAAATGCCCCTGGCAGAGCTGTTGACTAGAGTTGTGTGGTTAAGGATGGTGGATGAAGGTTCCTGAGCTAGGGAATCACGGTCAGAGAGTTCTGTCCCTAGAGTGGGCTTATCAATGATAGCTTCAGACTTTTCTTTTTGGAATTGATCAACTTTGAAGATGGAACCACTTTTGAAGGATGTGAACAAGAGGAATAGAAAAGAGAGGAGGAGTAACAAAGTCGATTCTCCTTTTGTTTCATGAATTTCTTCTTAGGTTATCGGGTGGGACAATGGTTCTTTAGAGAATAGTTTAGATAAACCCAAATCCTCCATGTCTACGTCATCTAGCTTTTCTTTCAGATCCACATGTTCCTCATTCTGGAATATTTCCACACTTGCGATTCTCTCTTCCACTGGACGGGACTCCTTCACAAAATGATTATGCAGATTCCACCTTGTTGATTCATCCTTGCTAACCTTAGTTGGTTGACACCCTAATCCAAATCTCTCAAATGTTCTATTATCTTCAATCGGCTCTTGAATTCCTTGTTCTTCCTTTCCTAACCTTGCACCGGATATATAGCCCATCTTCGACATTATGTGCCGTCCTATCTCTTGGGGTTTCCCCTAAGGCACGGGTGACTCTAAGGATTCGGAGGATGGAGTACATTGGTGGGAATCTAGGGCGGAGATGATGGGCTCCTTGTCCTTTGGCGGCATGAACGTGGCCAGGTCCAACACCGTGGAAATGTCGGCCAAAATTTCTAAAGCAGGAGCAATATGAGGGTTAGGGATATGTGGAGAGCTTGATTGGATATTTGGAATGACATCTTGATTTGGGAGAGCAAATTTGGTGCCTGATTCATCAACGGGGATGGTTTCATGTTGTGGAAGCTGAATCAGAGCTGGATCGACTAGGGTAGGGGTTGCAAATGACTTGTCAACAACAGGGGCTGGTTCAAACTGAGTTGGAAGCATGGTTGGGGTAGAAGCTGGTTTGGTTAAAGTAAGATATGATAATAGCTCTTCTCGTGAGGCGTCTTGGTAAAAAGTGGATAAGTTGAGTGATCCTCCATCATGAGCGGAGAAGAGACACCTTGATTTGACTGTCGGGTAGATGATGTGCCCTTAGGCAGGATGAAGACTTAGGGTCTTGCCCCTTGAGGTGGAGTTGGAGTGGAAGGAGGTATGTCTTGGCTTTGTCGGAGTGGTTCACTCTTGGGTCGGATCAAGACCAAAGGTCTTGTCCTTTGTCCATGGCCAATCATGTTCCCTGTATCTAAGTGCACTATGGGTTGGTCATTCTCCACTTCTTCCTCATCATATTGCCAATGTTTTCCACTTTCCATTAGCCTAGATTCACGGTTGTGGTCCCTAACCATGGCTAACCTTTCTTGAGTGTGAGATGGAACATGAGATGATTGATGGAAAGAAAGGAGTTGGGGACATTCCCCATCCCTCTCATGGGTGCCCTGCAGCTTGCAGCGGCAACCTCATGGTTGGTGAAGTTAGGAGGCTAGTTAAAGGGATTGATATGTTCATTGGAGTCTGCCCCTTCAGATGTTGGGACATCATCATCATCTAGATAGAATGGAAAGGAGGAATTCTTGAGCTGAGCTTGGACAACATGACCTCTTTGTAGAGCTGAGCGAACGTGTGAAATTCACTGAGCATCACGATAGCACGGAGCTGAGTTGCGCTATTGACTAGAATAGTGATGGCTTGAGATTCCGGGATGGCAATCCCAGACCTAGAAGCCATAGCTCTCCACCTATTGGCAAATTGAATGAAGTCCTCGTTGGGCTTCATCTTCTCCATGATAAGATATGTGAGAGTGGGAGCTATACAAGCCATGTGGTTGAAATGCGCGATGAAACGCTCAGACGTAATGTCAAAGTTGATAACATCAATGGCCGGGAGTGAAGAGAACCACCTAAAGGCCTCTCCTTCTAGAGATTTTTGAAAGAGATGCACTAGGAGGACCCGATCATAAAGCCATTGGTGAGAATGCATAAGAAAGTAAGAAAGATATTCATGGGGATCCGTGAAATCATCATACTTTCGATATTTGGGGGCTTTAAAACCCGGGGGAAAATAAACATTTAGAAGTTTACAATAGCTAGTGAAGGAGTGAGGTTGAGACTTGGAAAGACTTTCGATGACTACTTGCCGGACATACCTTTCCACCTCTTGTCGAGATATGAGATTGGATTGCCTAAGGGGTGCATTAACATTAGGCATAGCATGAGATATTGGAGAGGACGCAACCTCTTGAGAGTAAAGAGAATGGTTAGGTTGAGTAGGAACACGGGAGGGAGTCCTATTGAATGAGTTTTACATGGGAATTGGAGATATCCTAGGAATGGGTTGAGGAATGAGATGTGATCTTTCTTGGGAAGCTAGAGCAATCAAATGGTTAGGGGAATATCGAGATAACACCCTAGCAAGCTCTTGGTCCTCTTTCGGGTTGATTGATGGGGTTTTGACAATGATAAACTCTTCACTTTGAGAGGATGATTCTTCATTATTTTTGCTTCGATGTACATCAATTTGTGAATCTTGACACATCCCAATGAAAGCATTGGGTGTATCTTCCTCAGCATCAAGCCGGGTTTGTGTGTCATAAAATTCAAGATCATCCTCATCAACAGCATGCGTATTAGAATAACATCGGTCCATTGTAACTCAACCTAATTAATTTTTATAAGTTGAAGTGGAATTTTTAAGGCCAATTAGGATTGAATTAATCGTGTCCAACAGCAATCATGTATTCAAGCCATGCGCCCCAAATTTTTAGCTTAGGTTAATCTCGAGATTAGTCCAATTTGAATTTGTTCCCTCTTAGATGAGAATGGAATTTTCTAGGGGGATCAAGGGCCAAACTCCGAGATATTCCAAAGATGAATCTCACTCAAACCCTTTAGAAAATCTAATAGGACTTCAAGGTACAACCTACCCAGCGACCGCGTAGGAATCCACAGTTCGCGGGGACTTACGAAGGTTCCCAATTAAAAAGGACTAGTTACACCCGGGTGAAGAGTCCAAATCAAAGGGAGGGTGTTCCTAATCTGTGTGATGCTAGCTCTTCCTAAGCCCACCTCGGACTCAAACCTACAATGTTAGGACACATAGAACCAAAACTATGTAAAACAGAAGCTAAACTACACAAACAGGACTGAAACGGAAGCAGAAATGCAAACAGGAGATGGCCAACTCGATGACCACTCAGAGGACTTGGGCGGCCGGGTACCTATCTACCTTGGGACCTGGGCGGCCAGGTCTTTGCCCTCCTAGGATGGTGGGCGGCTAGGTCTCTGGCCGCCTTGGCACTAGGCCGGCCAAAAACTTGGCCGCCTTCTGTTTGGCCCCGCAGGTGAACCAAATGTATAGCAGGCGTAGTGAGCAACTAAAAATGAAACAGAAACTAGGAAAAGGCTATTTGCTAGAAAATAAATGCCGCAACTTCAATCTAAAATCTCACAATGAGCAAGAGGGTACCAGCGTGATCGTCAGAAGGTTGTAGGCACTGGAAAGATGGCTTGCAGGGCGTGCCTCTTCCCGAACTATGCTACTGCGGCCTACAGTGGACGGGTTAGAAAGACAGAAATGGGGTGATCGCCAGAGACTTATACCTGGGCCTCAAAGGAATAGGATGATCGCGGATGTCTTAGAAATGGGAGATGTGGGTTCTTCCTGTCCCCGTTCTTGGCCGGCCAAGAATGGGGAGCTCTGCAAGTCGGTGATGAAGTTCCTGCAAATTAGCTAGCAAATAGAAGAAAGTAGACCATTAGATTGAGGAAATGTAGTATATCCTCATAGAAGTAAAGAAAACATGCAAATGGGGTCAATCATACTGGGAAGGGGGGTGGGAAAGGGGATGGCTAAGACTTTCGACCATCTGCCTTCCCTATGTTTTGGGAGAAAACCTCTTAGGAATAAGGATATAGGAAAATCTAGCATGCATGTAATGCATTAGAACCAACTAAAATGTAGCAAAATATGGGAACGAAGGAAGAAAGAAGGGGTTTGCCCGTCGACCAATAGAGGGCGGCCAGATGTGTGGCCATTCAGAGGTGGTGGGTGGCCATGTCGATGGCCGCCTCCTAGAACTGAAACTCTCCCACGGCGGAGCTCTTCGTCTTCAAGTTCTACCTCTCGGGGAAGGTTCAAAAGGATGCTCTCGTGCTCACAACTCTCTCTGGGCTCTGAATTGCTAGCCTCTCCTGCTCCAAAAATGTCCAACCCCCCGTGAGATTGCTCGGAATGGGGTTTTTGTATGTGGGGGCTTTCCCTCCCTCTGAAAACCTTCGAAGGTGGATTACGTGTGAGGCTACGTGCATCTTGACCACTCGAAGTGGGAATAGGTGTGGAGAACATGCCCAAAGTGGGCGGATCGTGGAGTTGACGGACGGTTATCAACAGGCGGCCAGGTCGATGGCTGTTTCAAGGGGAGCTGGGCGGCCAAGGTTGTGGCCGCCTTAGGAACTGGGGGACCAGTAGTCTAGCCTCCTTGAGGTCTGGGCGGCCAGGAGTTTGGCCACCTTGGCTGGGATGGGCGGCCAGGCATCTGGCCTCCTTGGGATCTGGGCAGCCAGTACCCTGGCCACCTAGGGATCATGCATAAATATATAATAACACCTCAAAAAAATTACCTCAGGGGCTCACGCCCCCCAAACCCCCGACCTTCCTGCGAAGTTGGATCCGCGAAGGGACAGGGTAGGGCCTACCTAGACAAGGATGAGACCCCACACTCCCAATCAACCAAGAGAAAGTGTCACTTCTATAATGCCTAGACATGGTCCGCGGGATGTCTGAAATTAGGCGTTACAACCCCGAGAAGAAGAGGTGGGGCAACGCCAGAAGATCATGGAGGAGAGCCACAACTGCTCCACTCCTTCGGTAGAAAAAATAGCACGACTCGAGGCCGAGCTTGCCTCAGCCAGAGTTGAGCTCGAGAATATTGAGGTGGCCCAAATTGAGGATGTCGGGCAGATCTCCGTGGCCGAAGGGGAGATAGTGTCTTTGAGGTCGGAGCTAAATCGTCTTCAAGTGCAAGAGGATCAATTGAATGAAATGATGAATTTCCCTTTTGTCAGGATCTTGACTCCTGAGGAGATTTTTCGGGGGCTGAGTTGAACACCCGGCCTGTCTCATGTACCCCTTTTTGGCTTTCTTATGGTGTTCGAACACATTTTATTTTATCTGGTTTATTTGTTTATTTATTTATTTATTTTATGGATTTATTGGCGTGCCAGTCACCGTGGTGACAATTCTTATTGTGCGCTCGATCTGACTTGGTCAGTCGATTGTGAGTGATCGTGTCTGGACTAGAAGTCCGTCATACCCTGAACGCTATGACGTTAATTACGTCCTCCCTAAGGAAGACAACCCTTGATTAAACGCTAGAGGTAGGAGGAAGACAGCGGTAAAGCCGTATGCTCAAAGGAGACAAAGTTCATCTGCTTGCAAGGCGTTAAACGTATTTGAACAGAGCAGGGGTTTATTAATTACGGGAGAAACCCGCCGGCATATTCCCACCATCTTGGATGATGCCAAGTGGGGAATAGGAAACCACCCATGCAGCGGCAGGGTAGGCTCCGCAGAAGATCGGGTATATATAGACATAACCCGGAATCCGGATGGGGACCGGCCTGATGTAACACACCCGGTACGAGTGCGATGTCTTATTAATATCCCCCTTCGGAGGGCCATCGGAGATCACGCAAGGGCATAACTCCGTGGGCCAGCGGGGTTAGAAGAGAGTACTACACTCGATTGGTGGGGTATATGTAAATTTCGGCAGCATGTTCCCTCAACCCGGATTATGCCAGGGAAGGATAGGTCATCATCCACAGAGAGCCGGGACAACGACCGAACAAAGATGGGCACCAGGCCCAGGGACATCTCTTGCCTTCATATTATTGATCAATATTCCCTTGGAACCCATCAGAACACATATAATGACATGGTTCTTTGGGTTCATAAGGCAGCGGTGAAATCCAGATTCGGGACGAGAGCTGTAGGGGAGGTCTTCCCCATTGTTGTATCTCATCAAGATACAAGTGATGGCCTGTGAGTATCCCCTTAAACAGATGTAGGGGAGATTAAGAAGTTTGAAGAAGAACGGTGCAAAGATGGGCCTCGGAGTGGGTTTCATTTGACTGAAGGAGGGATCTCGGCGTGGTCTTTGGCTTGAACAAAGGAGGGCTCTCGGCCTGGACATTTGGTGGATGGAGAGGGGCTCTCGGCCTGGTCCTTGGGCTGGCCAAGGGGGGGTCTCGGCCTGAGCATTTGGTTGGCCAAGGGGGGCTCTCGGCCAGGGTTCTATCCGGCCAAAAGAGGGAGGGAGGCCTCTCGGCCTGGAGCTTCTCGGCGGGCTCCTGGGCGCGCCGGAAAGGGGGGGCGCCGAGAGGGGCAATATCAGGTCGGGCAAAAAAAGGGGGGTGAATGGCTGTAGGCAGAGGGGCTCTCGGCAGAGGGCTTCCCGGCACGCTCCTGGCCGCGCCGGGAGTCTGCCGCCGGGAGCCTTGCACATAGCCTCACGTGAAAAGTGTCTGTAACAGAATGGGTTGTCGTTTAGCAAAGAAGGGGGAGGCCTCTCGGCCTTATGGTTCTCGGCGGGGAAACTCGCACGCCGAGAAGATGAAATGCAGAATGATTTCGGGGTTTCAGAGCTCAAAAACGATGCTCTGTTTGGGTGTTTTCTGGGATTTCAAGCTCGAATTGATGCCGGGCCAGAAGTGCAAAAGGGGAATTTCATGGAGGCTTCTATTAGAAGGATGCCAAGGGATTTGAACGGGGGAATCAAATGGAAGAAATCAGACCATCACTTGATCTTGTGGAGGGTTTTGACTGTCTGTTGCAGGCCATTTGGGGGAGTCAAGAGATGACTATCCTCCGACCCCTCCAGACGAGCCCAGTGACATTAAAACAAACGGAGAAGGAGGGACTCTCAACGTATAAACTTCAGGCCCTAAGCATTCAATATTTAGAATGGAGGACCTGAGATCGGATCATCGTTTATGAGAGCTGGACAGCCCAGGAAACCAAGAGACTGATATCTCTGGTTCCTGAACCGCGTAAGAGGGCTCGTCAGAAAACTCAGGTTATATACATAGGGAAACAGCCATTGAGATCGGAGGGGGAAGAAGAGAACAAAACTCAATAACCCATTGGATGGGGGTAGGAGTCCTATCCTCGTCCCTCTTCGAAGAACAAACCCATACGATCGGCTCCGAAACCCAAAGAGTCTAATCTATATTTCTTTCAGACAAAGGCCATATACATAGAGAGACAGACAGAGATCAGATGCCTTAATCCATCAATGCCCAGACGGGCCATCTCGATGTTTCATTGCATTGCATGAAGAAAATCTTACACTGATCATGAAAGAAAAATGCAAGGCAGAAAGCTAAAAATCAAGGCCGGAACTCTCCGGCTACAGTTGATAAATCGAGAGAGGACTCGCTATATTACATCAGATAAAAGAAAAAAAAACACGGAGGAGGGGAGGGTGGAGCATTGACTCCTCTCCCTCCCCAGTGCCCACCTGGAGCTTTCCTTCTTCTTCTCTTCTCTGTTGGTTGAAAGGGGGGGTGGCTCTTGCTCTCCGAACGGGACTCCCTCTCTATCTTTCTATTGCTCTGTCTTTTTCTCTCGATCCCCTTTTTCTATCTGGCTTTCTCTCTTCTTCCTTTTTTTGGTCTCTCTCTTTTCTGTCGTCCGCTTCTCTTTCTTCGAAGGGAGGGGGTTTTATAACCCCTTTCCTCTTCCTTCTCGGCAGGCACCTTCACGGCGCGCTTGAGGTAGGCTTCCCGGCGCGCTCAAATTTGACCTCTCGGCGCCAGTATCTGGGCTTCGACATGGGCTTTCGGCGCCACCTTCATATAGGCCCACTTGGGGTTTCTTTAAGTGTATCATCATCCCAAAGGGTCTATCATCTATGAAATATCTTGTATTGAAATCGCGATTGCAATCTCCATCAGTCCCCAGACAGGGTTCTTATCAGTCCGTAGACAGGGATTTCATCAGTCCGCAGACAGGGTTTTATCAGTCCGTAGACAGGGATTTCATCTTATCAATATCGTCACTCGAATGGCGACGAGCTCGGACATCAACCTTGGTCTGGGAAGACCTCAGTCGGGTGCATAATCTGTGGAGACGATTCTTCTTCTGCTCTATCTTCTCAGGAGCCTTTATCATCTTCATCTGCCGGTGCTGGCTTCATCTTTATCTCATATTACTTCCGTCAGTAAGCCGACATCTGACTTACCCTGACATATCGTCTGTGACTTCTTGGACGAAGCAGTAGTATAGCTCTTCTTAAGGGGCTGGAAGATCTCATTAGTAGAGTGACTGCCGCTTTATCAGTGCTACCGTCTGAGTGACATTGGCACCGGGCATCAGCTTTGGCCGACAAGGGCTTTAGCCGGGTGAAAGGTTGATAAGCTTCATCATTAGTCTTTCACTGTTGGTCAGATCTTCTTTTCAATTATGCTTCCACCCTTGTTCATTTTCCGGGTGTCAACAAATGCCCCCCACCTGCAGGCAGCGTAAGCGCAGAATAAGCGTCACGGGGGTTGCAGGTGTCTTTTACTATTCGAGGGTATCTTCCTCAATTTGTCTTCAATTCAGTTCTCAGACCTGATCATCTCACTGTAACAGTATTCTGCACATCGATGTTTCTTCTCTTCATATTTTCTGTCATTATTTTCAGCATTTGAGGCTTTTCGGCCTGCAGGACCTCCCGGCGCGAAGCTTCTCGGCGCAGGGGTCTCTCGGCGCAGCCTGGTTGGCCAGGCTCTCGGCCTGGACCTTCTCGGTGCGCCCTGGCGCAGGGGGTCTCGGCCTGGGGTCTTCTCGGCCTGGGGGCCTTCTCGGCGCGCCCTGGCCGCAGAGGGGCCTCGGCCTGGGGGCTTCTCGGCCTGAGGGCTTCTCGGCGCGCCCTGGCCGCAGGGTGGCCTCGGCCTGGGGGCTTCTCGGCGCGCCTTCTGGCCGCCGGGGGCTCTCGGCCTAGAGGTTCTCGGCGCGCGTTTTACCGCGCCGAGACCCTCGTCGCCTGGGCCCCTATTTAGGGCGCCGACGGCCTGTTTTTCTTCATTCTTCACCGTTCTTTCTCTTTCTTCAGTTTTTTTCATTTCCTCTCTTCGGCGCGAGCCGTCTTCGTCCTCTCGGCCGTGGCCGCGGGTCCTTCCGTCCTGGGTGACGTCTTTTAGGGATTCAATCCCTTTGCTTCCGGGATCACCCCCTCTTGGTTGGTGACTCCCATTCTTTTTGGGCAGATCCCGAATAAGGGGAGATGCTGCCGAAATTTTTATAGAATCTCATGTTGCAATCCTTATAAGACTGACTTTTAATCCACATTTCTTCTTTTGTTTACAGATATAGCAATGGCTTCTGGCTCTGCTGCTGCGTCTTCCGGAGCTGTTGGAGCTAGTTCATCGGCCCAGCCAGACATATCTCGGGCCACAGTGAATTGGTTGAACGTGCACAGCCTGGATTATGGATATGATAGAATAGCTTCAGTTGACGAATCATCTGATTCTGAAACTGACACAGTGTCGACGGCCCGGGTATACTCCACGGCGACCGAGACATGCTTCAGGCGGGATAATAACTACCGGCCAGACTTCCCGAAGGATCGCCACTTGATGCCGTTCATCCGGACCTTCACAGTGGGTGGCTTGCGAGATTATCGGATAGCTCGCGTAGTTGAAGCTGCCATCCTTGCCGAGCGGGATAGCCTGAAGGAATCAGTGTATCGCAGCAAGGCTATATATCTTCCCGGGGAGAAGCGGGACTGGGACGCAGTCCTTGGAATATCGGAGCTAGAACAGGAGAAAAAGATGCTGACCCGGGCACCGGAATTTACACCTGCTCGGTGGGACAATGCTGGCGGCCGAGTTCATAGGGAGAAGCCCGGCTATGGTATGTTCCTGGCACCTATAAAGTGGGGATATCGCGAAGAGCCCTTCGTGCTAAATTGTTCGGCTATTCAGTTCAAGTACCATTTGTCGGCTGGTTGGTTCGGAGACTGCAAGATCACTGACTCCCATCTATTCCGAGTAGGGGCAGTAGAATTTACCGAGTTTGTTCTGACGGAATATGCCCCTCTGCTGATCAGAGCGGGAGTATACCACAGTGTTTTCGCTTCCAGATTCGATATCCCATCTCCAGGGGGTTATGCTGTGGGATGTTTGAAGTGTTCTGTCCTTTGTTCAACACTTTTTATACAGCAGAGGGTGAGACATCCCTAGACCTCTGGAGTTTATCACGGCTTTCCGGTCTGCCTATTGACGGTGAACCGTATGAAGAAGTCTGCTTGGCGGACTCCGAGAAAGACAGCTCTGATGGAGAAGGCAAGTATTCCCTTGGCTTCTCTTACCGATATCTGATGAAGGTCTATCGCTCCATCTGTCTGGCATATAGTAGAGGATCCTCCAAAGGCTATCATCCCCGAGAGAAAGGTAGCAAACTGAGGGTCCGGATCGGGCAGTGGCTCCAGTACTTCTTCGACGGTCCCCTGAAATATGCAGATTTCCCCTCCATGGGTCCTGTTGCGAGCAAGCAGATAAGAGCTCCCCGCTATAAATCGGCACTGCCATCTTCATTGCGCCATGCGGGCAAAGGTGGTCCCAACCCGGCAGGGGTAGATCCCATCACACACTGTGCAGCTTATTTCACATTCTGGCTGTGTACTTTTGCTCTTCCACAAGGGGACGAGATAGTCATTCAGCCAGAGGCCATATATCCAGCTTGTCAGATGGCCTGGGGGATGAAGCTGTCGCTCTGCCCAGTGGCCCTGTGTTTGATCTATAAATCTTTGGGGGACCTGCACAAGCATCGGACTCCCCGTTCTTTGAGGACCGTGGGTCCTTTTCATTTCTTCAATGCCTGGGTCTGCAGTATATTCCCTGAATTAGCTCCGAGAACCTTGCAGGCGGATACAGTGTCACCCAGGATGATTGAATTTGCCAGCGCTGAGCCTGGTCCCTTTTATGATCAGCTATTTAAAATAAGGGGCCGACTGATAAAAGTACCAGTGGACGCCCCTGGCAGCATACATTTCTGGAGCTTGGCAGCAGGTTCAGCTCCTTTGATTGATCCTCAAAGAGAGTGCAAGCTGGAGGAGATAGAGACATATATCCACCATGTCTCAGGGGTCAACACTGCTCGGCCAATCTTGGAACCGGAGCTGGTGAGATGGGCCATGGCAATTCGGCCCAGTGTTTTGGTTTACAGAAAGGGTGGCCTGCTTCTGTTGGAGCCATACTATCCGTTCCGATTTGGGCGGAACTTTGGTTATGACCAGCACATCCCTACATCAGTTGCTCAATTTCCCCTGGATAGCAGGGCCAAGCACGGGTCCACCATTGTCGGCGACGGCCGGTTGTGGTGGGATTTCTATCATCGTCAGGACGATGCAATCTTCAGGGTGCCCACCGTCTCCAACCGTGTTCCCCGGGTAACACCAGAATATATTAAATGGTGGAACATTCGGACCGGCTTTTTCAGGGATGGCAGGGGTGCTTTCTGGGATGTAGCAGAGCGCTCTTTCCTGAAACAGCAGCCTGGGCCGGTGTTTGAAATCCCGAGGCCCATTTGAGAAAGCTTTATTCGCAGAACCCGAGGGAGGCAGAGAACTATCTGGCCCAGCGTCGAGCTCTGAAGGAAAAGAATTCTGAGCCGCCCGCTCCTGTTTTTGCCGCTATTAACGAAGACAGTTTCGTAAAGACCCTGAAACATCTGTGCCATATAGGAGATGATCGCTTGGAGGCACAACAGTATCCATTTCCTGTTGAAGAGCCGCTCCCGGCAGTAGCTCATTGGAGGGGTCCAGTTGATAAATTTCATCCGTATAGGACGTTTGTACGCCGGGAAGATAGAACTCAGACGTATTATAAGCAAACGTCCTGGCTGTTCATTCTGCTGAATTTGCATGGATTATCTGCAGAAAGCCCGATAGCTGGCATTTTGAACAAGCCGCTGTTTATATCATTTCATTATGTCGATGGCTGGGGCATGGACCATCTTGACTTGTTTCGCTGCCTTGATTTTCATGGCCATAATGACCTGGCAGCTTTAGTGGAGAAATGCCAGATATTCGGCGATGTTTGCTGGCTTATCAAGGAGGCTGCTTCCCGCTCCAAAGAAGTGGCTTATCTGTACTGGCCGCTCTCTGTATTTTATGATGGACCAGCAGGTATAATCTTTTCCTTTCTGACTGCAGTGTTTTCTGTTTAGCATCTGAATTTTGCATCTATTGATCCCATCATCTTTCTGCCGTTCTTAACAGACCGGCCCGACATAAAGCGGCAGGGGCTCTACAGGAAGATTATTGCGCAGGCCGAGAAGCCCACTTATTTTGAAGTCCCTATAGCAGCACCGACTACTACTCCCCTGCCTCCTGGCAAGAAGAGGAAGGCTTCTGCAGTCAAGGCTGCGGTTGGGAAGGCCAGGAAGGCCAAAAAGGCCCATGTTCAACAATCGGCTTCGATAGCGATGGACACCGGGACCCCTCTCCCTGACATTCCCTCATTTGATGAGTTCGAAACTCAGAGGGAGGCTGCTCAGGCATCAGTTCAGGGTAACATCAATATTCTGCCATTGCATTCTTCATTCTCTCTTGCTGGATTTCAGAGGAGTGTTTAAATCTGACCACTCCTTTTTGCACAGCTGAAGAGACAGTCATGGCACCTTCTGTGGTGGAGACCAGATTGCCTTCTCCTACGCCGGCTAGTGAGGCGGAGGGTAAGCATGCCCTTTTCATCTTTTTCTGTTCATTTCAATTGCTTTTCATCGTCCCTCTCACAGGCTTTTCTTTATAGTGCTGGCCGGGGAGGAGACTGAGATTACAGGAGCGGCTGGTGACATTACTCAGCCGCGGGAGGGTTATAAGACCCAGGCGAAATGGGGCCCCGCTCCCGAAAGGCGCATAGTTACCCGGTCTTCCTCCAAGCAGATGTTAGAATTGATGGCCCCGCCCATGGACAGAGTAGAAATCTCTTCCGGTAGCTCTGCGGCCGCTTCTGAGGCAGGTGGAGAAGAAACAGATTTCAGCGGGAGCGACACGGAGGATGCCTCCAAACCAGAGGCCCCATCCGTATGTACCGCCATTGTTTTATCATTTACACCCCCCAAGCTGCTGGTGCCATCTTCTGGAGAAGAATTACCAGAAGAGTTCGCCGCTCTGGATACCGAGGCAGATATAACTCCTCCTTTTGTGGTTTCATCAGCAGAGCTTTCTTCTTCCCTGCAATCTTTTGAGGGTATTGGCATCACTTTAGAAGTGAGTCTTTTCCCTTCATGGTTTCATTTTCCCCATCTTTATCTGCTGCTTGACGCTGCATTGATCCGTTCACAGGAATCCCCTGTTGCCCTCCCGGCTACGAGTGCGGCCGTTGAAGCCACTTTATCTGGCACCTTGGCTATTGTTCCTGCTTCGGCAGCCGTTCTTGAGATAATTCGCCCTGTGCCTGTGAGGGTGCAGTCCTCCACAGACTTAGCATCATTGGACCTGCGGAATGCAGGGGAAGGTCCGGCTCTCATCAAGGCTTTGGATTTTAGAGCTGAAATGGACCCAGCCAGGGGTTCTGCCTTTATACCAGCTGCAGTGATGACCATCGCTCCAGAATCAACAGTTCCCACAGTATCGGTCATGGAGAGCGAACCTTCACCTCTTCAGACCGTGGCCCCCGCAGCCTTGACATTGCAGGGGCTAGGCACCGAAATGGAAGAAGGAGAGGTATCTGTTGCAGAACTGGGAGTATCGCCTATAACGGCCACGGAATCTGCTTCCGTATTTTCAGAATCTGAGGAGGAGATGCCTGAAGTTGCATCCGGGAGTATTCCGACGGCCGCCTCCGAGGAGATGGAGGTGGAAGATCTCTCGGCCACGTCAGAGGTTACGGGCAGAGCTCCGTTGGTGGCTTCGGCAGACCTGCCGTCTTCTTCTTCGCAGCCGGATATCACCCTATGGGCGGATATAGACAGTGAAGTAACTTTTGAAGTAGCTCCTCTTCCTTCGCCTGGCTTCACTTTCCCTGAAAGTTTTGTCTGGCAACATCTGGGCATGCTGCGTCAACTGGTGGAGTCCCAACCTGGACTAACTTATTCACAGTTGAAGGAGATAGCCGGGCGCTTCACCGCTGGCTTACAGGCGATGGGATGTCCCACAGAAATATGGGCCCAGCGGGTTCTTTTGTTGTTAAAATTTGTTCATCGCCGGGATTTCTTGACACACATCATGTCGGACAGATTGGCAGCCTTGAAGTTGCAAAGAATGGAGTGCAAGTCCGAGCTGGCAAAGATGAACTCTATCCTTCAGGAGCGACAACGTCAAATGCAGTCTTTGGCGGAGCGGGAGCATTTCGTGCGCGACCGGATAACTATCCTGGAAGCTGAACTGTCTGATCTCCGAGCTGAGCTGCCACAGCTATCAACTTCTCGACCGCAGCTCGAGGAAGAAGCAGCTTTATTAGAGGGGCAGGTGGCATCCTTTCGAGACCAGTCTGTTCGACTGCAGGAAGAGGAGGCTCGGCTTCATGAACTAGGAGCCGCCCCTTCTGTGGGTCTTCTGGCATTCGAGGATATCTTTCGGCAGCCATGAATCATTTTCTTTTTCTTTTTTTTTTTGCTCTTTTGTGATACAATGTCCCCTCGGGGCCCTTCATGTACTCACTTCTTAATGAAAGGAAAAATTTTGCTTTGTGTGTATCCACCTTCTTTTCCATGTGGTTTTATCACTTCAGGGAAGTGGGGTAGTGGTTTTAGCAACCCCTCATGCGGATGGCTCGTATCTGGCAGGAGAGCGTCCACCCCTTCAGAGAAAGGATGGGGAACTCGCTCCACCGCGTGACGGCATCCGAAGAGGTGCTTAAACCGGATTCTGTTGGTAGCGGCAAACGTCCCTCTTGGCAATATGTGCTGTGAGGGAGACAATTTGCAGGAATGTGAAAGAAGGGGTCTTATCAGAATAGACGGAAAGTCTAGACTGGGTAGAGGTTATAGCAGGTGGGACGATTACAGGATACGTGGTTTTCATCAAGACAGACGTAGGGTCTGAACTGAATAGGGTTTTATCATTGATCGGGCGAAATGCCAGTCGATCAACAGCTGGTTTCATCATCGATATTGGATTTATATCGATGCAAAAAGGATTTATAAGTTTCCTCAGAATAGACGAAAGGTCTAAACTGAGTAGGGTTTCATCATTGATCGGGCGAGGTGCCAATCGATCAACAGTTGATTTCATCATCGATATTGGATTTATATCGATGCAAAAAGGATTTATAAGTTTCCTCAGAATAGACGAAAGGTCTAAACTGAGTAGGGTTTCATCATTGATCGGGCGAGGTGCCAATCGATCAACAGTTGATTTCATCATCGATATTGGATTTATATCGATGCAAAAAAGGATCTATAAGTTTCCTCAGAATAGACGAAAGGTCTAAACTGAGTAGGGTTTCATCATTGATCGGGCGAGGTGCCAATCGATCAACAGTTGATTTCATCATCGATATTGGATTTATATCGATGCAAAAAGGATTTATAAGTTTCCTCAGAATAGACGAAAGGTCTAAACTGAGTAGGGTTTCATCATTGATCGGGCGAGGTGCCAATCGATCAACAGTTGATTTCATCATCGATATTGGATTTATATCGATGCAAAAAAGGATCTATAAGTTTCCTCAGAATAGACGAAAGGTCTAAACTGAGTAGGGTTTCATCATTGATCGGGCGAGGTGCCAATCGGTCAACAATTGATTTCATCATCGATATTGGATTTATATCGATGCAAAAAAGGATCCATAAGTTTCCTCAGAATAGACGAAAGGTCTAAACTGAGTAGGGTTTATCGCAGGTGGGACTTTGCCGAGAATGTATGGGTTTCATCAGAACAGTGATGGGTTTCATTGTTGGTGGGACATGCGAATGGGGGTATGTGGATTTTATCAGGGCAAACGTAAGGTCTGTCCCAGAAAGGCTTTATCATCGGTGGGGCATGGAGCCATATGACCGACGGAAGGTTTTACCAATGAAGGCGGACGAAGGTATCGTGCCGGTTGGCACGGAACTTTTTGAATTACCATATTACTGACCCAAGTGCCCTTTCGGGTTTTCACCAGAGCCAGCCCCCTCTTGCTTTTGTCCACGCGTCCTTTCGGATTTTCACGTGGCGGGGTACCCGATTTTGCCTGCAGTGCCCTTTCGGGTTTTCACCACAGCTGGGTTTTAGCCATTTTTTGCCCTCGTTCAGAATGCCTGAACAAGACTGGCGGGGTATCTCTATTTTTAACCCCATTTTGTTTCTTCTTTTCTTCTCCCTTTCTCTTTTTTTTTATTGAAACTTTGATTCTATAACTGATGGGTGCAGCTTGTGCATATATCATCATTGATGTGGGTGCTAACATCAATGCAAGGGTTTCATAGGTCTCATCAGGATAGACGTAAGGTCTAAACTGGACGGGTTTCATCGCTGATTGGGCAATGCGCCAATCAATCAGCAACGGGTTTCATCATCAGTATTGGGTTTATACCAATGCAAGGATTTTTATAGGTTTGATCAGGATAGACGTAAGGTCTAAACTATACAGGTTTTCATCGCTGATCGGGCAGTGCGCCAATCGATCAACAGCAGGTTTCATCATTGGTATTGGGTTTATACCAATGCAAGGATTTTTATAGGTTTGATCAGGGTAGACGTAAGGTCTAAACTGGACATGTTTCATCGCTGATCGGGCAATGCGCCAATCAATCAGCAACGGGTTTCATCATCGGTATTGGGTTTATACCAATGCAAGGATTTTTATAGGCTTCATCAGGATAGACGTAAGGTCTAAACTGGACAGGTTTCATCGCTGATCGGGCAATGCGCCAATCAATCAGCAACGGGTTTCATCATCGGTATTGGGTTTATACCAATGCAAGGAAATTTTTTATAAATTTCACCAGGATAGACGTAAGGTCCAAACTGGGTGGGTTTTATCACGGCGGGACGTAAAGAGCTATGCGGGTTTCTTCGTGGTTACCACATTACCGACCCAAGTGCCCTTTCGGGTTTTCACCAGAGCCAGCCCCCTCTTGCTTTTGCCCGTGCGCCCTTTCGGGTTTTCGCACGGCGGGGTACCCGATTTTGCCTGCAGTGCCCTTTCGGGTTTTCACCACAGCTGGGTTTTGGCCATTTTTGCCCTTGTTCAGAATGTCTGAACAAGACTGGCGGGGTATCTCTATTTTTAACCCCATTTTTTTATTTCTTCTTTTTTTTTTATCCCCCCCTCCCTGTTTAGAGGGTGTCAGACCGTGACGACACAAGATCACGATAAGTGGTAGCCTGGTTAGGACGGAGTGTCACTATACCAAGGAAAGGATATCTCGGCTAGGGCGGAGTGCCATTAGACCAAGGAAGGGTAGTTCGGCTAGGGCGGAGTGCCGCTAGACCAAGGAAAGGATATCTCGGCTAGGGCGGAGTGCCACTAGACCAAGGGAGGGTAGTTCGGCTAGGGCGGAGTGCCACTAGGCCAAGGAAGAGGTATCTTGACTAGGGCGGGGTGCCACTAGACCAAGGAAAGGATATCTCGGCTAGGGCGGAGTGCCACTAGACCAAGGAAGGGTAGTTCGACTAGGGCGGAGTGCCACTAGGCCAAGGAAGAGGTATCTTGACTAGGGCGGGGTGCCACTAGACCAAGGAAAGGATATCTCGGCTAGGGCGGAGTGCCACTAGACCAAGGAAGGGTAGTTCGGCTAGGGCGGAGTGCCACTAGGCCAAGGAAGAGGTATCTTGACTAGGGCGGGGTGCCGCTAGACCAAGGAAAGGATATCGCGGCTAGGGCGGAGTGCCACTAGACCAAGGAAGGGTAGTTCGGCTAGGGCGGAGTGCCACTAGGCCAAGGAAGAGGTATCTTGACTAGGGCGGGGTGCCGCTAGACCAAGGAAAGGATATCTCGGCTAGGGCGGAGTGCCACTAGACCAAGGAAGGGTAGTTCGGCTAGGGCGGAGTGCCGCTAGGCCAAGAAAAGGGTATCTCTTGCCCGATTACTCGGGGAATATCAGCTGTGCAGCATGATACAGCTCAGGTGTTTACCGTTGAGTGGTGAGAATTGGATCTCCCCTCGATGATTAACAACTATGTAGGCCCCTCCTTCGTAGACCCTTTGTATCACATATGGACCTTCCCAATTGGGATTTAGCTTTCCCTTCGGGTTGGACGCCATGACTTCTTTTTTCTTGACCATGACAAGGTCACCTTTCTTGAATTCTCGCCCTTTTACGAGTTTGTTGAATGCGGTGGCCATGCGGGCCTGATACATCTGGATATTCTTCTGAGCTTGGAGACGCTTCCCTTCCAATTCAGCCAATTCTTCTAATCTTCTTTCTGCATTGGTTTGTTCGCCATGGGCTAGGTCGTATTGGACTGCCACTCTGAGTGACGGGACTTCCAGCTCTAGTGGGACTACTGCCTCTGAGCCGTATACCAAGGAGTATGGTGAGCACCCTGTAGGTGTTTTGAAGACGGTGCGATACGCCCACAGAGCTTCATACATCTTTTCTTCCCAATCCTTCTTATTGGCACTGACGACTTTGGCCAGCAGGGTGCACAAAGTCTTATTGAAAGCTTCTGCCAATCCATTTGCCTGTGGATTGTAAGGAGTGGAAGTCCTCCATTCGATCTTATATTTCTCGGCAAGCCGATAGACTTTCTGATTTCTGAAATGACTCCCATTGTCAGATATTATTCGGCTGGGGATCCCAAACCGGAAGATGATGTTTTGCTTGATGAATCTAGCGACCAACTCACCAGTAACTTCTCTTAGTGCTATAGCCTCTGCCCATCGGGAGAAGTAATCTGTTATGGCCAGTATATACTTATGCCCGGCCGAGGAAGTCGGTAGTGGACCGACTACATCAGTTCCCCATTGTGCAAACGGCCAGCTAGGGACTGTAGGGTGCAGAATCGTAGGTGGCCTTCTAGGCACAACAGCATGCTCCTGACACTTCTGGCATGACTTTGCAAATGTGCCGCAGTCTTCAAACATAGTGGGCCAATAGTAGCCCAGCTTCTTGATTTCTATCTTCATCTTGGGGCCAGCCTGGTGGGCACCTGCTGTCCCAGCATGTACTTCTTTCATCACTTGCCAAGCTTCCTCAGTGGACAGGCAGCGGAGCAGAATATTCTTGCGTGCATCTGCCATTATTCGGAACAGAGTCCCATTCCTGAATTCATAAGAATCTTTGATTCGCAAGAGTTTCATCTTTTCTTCTCTTTTCTGCGGCAGCTGTTGGTGTAAAAACCATTGTAGCAGGTGTTGTCTCCAATCAGATGTCTGTTCTGTACTGATCGTGGCGACTTCGTTTTCTTCGGGGCAGCCTTCTAGCATGCTGGGGACTTGCCGCCGATTTATAACAACAATGTTCAGTGTCTCATCTGGTGGGACTGCTATTGAGCTGGCTAGCTTTGCCAATGCATCAGCCTGGGCATTATGTGCACGGCCCACATGCTTGAGCTCAATATGATAGAATTTCGCCATGAGGCGCACAGCTTTTTGGTGGTAGGGGTTCAACTCTGGCTTTTGCACTTCGAACTCACCTTGGATTTGCTTTATTATCAACATTGAATCCCCGAATACCTGAAGCATCTGGATACCCATGTTGAGGCTGATATGCAGTCCGATTATCAGAGCTTCATACTCGGCTTCATTATTAGTGCAGGGCTTGTTTATAGAACAGGAAGTATGCACAACCTCCCCATCTGGCGATTTCAGCACAATACCGGCTCCGGCTCGTATTCTGATCTTTCCATCGGAGTCCGTCTCTGTTCTAGATGCTCCGTCAAAGAACAGCTGCCACATAGTTGACTGAGCCTGGCAGGCTTCTAGTGTCTCATCATCGGGTAACTCAGTCCCCAACATATCATTCTCTGGCACAGTATGTTCTGCGAAGAAATCGGCCACAGCCTGTCCTTTTATTGCCCTCTGGGGTATATACGTGATATCGAATTCCATCAGAATTACTGCCCATTTGCCCAACCGGCCTTTCAGTACTGGTTGAGTCAGTATGTATTTGAGTGGATCTGCTGCAGATATCAATCTGATTTCATGTGACAGCATATAGTGCCGGAGCTTTTTAACGGCAAAGACTAGTGCCAAGCATGTCTTCTCTATATAGGTGTAACTTTCTTCAGTTCTGATCAGCCTCCTACTCAGGTAGTATAGAGCCTGCTCTTTGCCTTCTTCATTTATCTGTGCTAGCATTGCCCCCAGGGAACAGTGTGTGGCTGCAATGTACAGTATCAGGGGTTTGCCCTTAATAGGTGCCCCCAGCACTGGAGGGGTTTTGAGATATTCTTTCAGCTTCTCAAAGGCTTCCTGACAGCCATCGTCCCAGAGGAACGGCACATCTTTCATCATGAGCTTGTGAAAAGGGTGGCATTTCCCCGACAGATTTGATATGAATCGTCGGATGTAGGCCAAACGCCCTTGTAAAGATCTCAGCTCGTGGAGATTCCTTGGTGGAGGGAGCTCCTGGATAGCTTTAATCTTGGATGGGTCAATCTCAATGCCCCTATGACGGATAATGAACCCAAGGAATTTTCCACTGGACACGCCGAAGGCACATTTCATAGGATTCATTTTGAGCTCATATTTGCGCAGCCTCTGGAACACTACTCTCAGATCCTGCAAATGGTCTTCTTTTCTGCTGGTTTTCACCACCAGGTCATCAATGTAGCACTCTACCTTTTTGAAGAGCAAATCATCAAAGATCTTTGTCATAGCTCTTTGGTAAGTAGCGCCGGCATTCTTGAGGCCGAACGGCATCCTTTTATAGTGGAATATCCCCTTCGGAGTGCGGAATGCAGTGTGCACTCTGTCTTCTTCAGCGATCCAGATCTGGTTATATCCGGATGACCCATCCATGAATGACAGGGCTTCATGGCCAGTGGTTGCATCGATCATTACTTCAGTGATTGGCACTGGGAAATCATCCTTCGGGCAAGCCTTATTCAGGTCCCTGAAATCTACACATATTCTGATCTGCCCATTTTTCTTCTTCACGGGCACTATATTGGCCAGCCATGTAGTATATTGGTTCTCTTCAACAAAGCACACATTGATCAGCTTGTCGACTTCTTTGTTGATCTGATTTATCAGTTCGGGACGCATTCTCCTTGAAGGCTGCTTTACAGGGCTTGCCCCCGGGTTTATCGCCAATCGGTGCTGTGCCACATCAGAGCTCAGTCCCGGCATCTCATCATATGTCCATGCAAAGCAGTCTCAGAACTCTTTCAGAAACTGTATGTACTGTTCTCTGGCAGCTGGTTCTAGCAGTGCACTGAGGAATGTCGGCCTTGGTTCATCTGCTGACCCCAGATTCACTTCTATCAGCTCATCGACGGTGGCCTGGCCTCCGTCCTCAACTTCGGGTGGGGCTTCTTGCAAATCAATAAAGCCTCCCGGGATATAATTCTCTTCAGTTTCATGTTCTTCTGTATCGTCATCCTGCTCATCAGCGGATGTCGGCTTATCATATAAGGCCGATACCATCGGATTCTGTTCAGTCTGCCCCGAGGACGAGACTGGTTCAGAAGAGAATTCAAAAGTGGAATCTTCCGCTCTTAGGGATCTTTCTGTTGCAGGCTCCCCTGAAAGGTCATCTTTCTGTAGAGCCCGGACTTCTTCCAGAATGCGCTCAAATTCCAGGCATTCTCTCAGTTCTTTGGCCATCTGGTCTTCATCCGGAGTTCCCGTATCAAATTGTGCTTCGGCCTGGAATAGATCCTCCTTGCAGGACGGGTCCTTCCAGCACCGACCCCTCTTAGTTTTATCAGACATCCCTGCTTCTGGCTGGTCATCTTGGGCTTCATTGTCTGTTATGGTTTGATACATAATCTCTTCATCCTCAAAGGGATATTGATCATATCCTAACCCAGGGGAGTCTCCATGCTGGTAGAAGGTAGAGATGACATCCACCTCGGCTTCATAATATTCTTGAAGGGTATAACCCAATCCCGGATGCTGTGTGATCTTCCTCAGTTCCTTATTATCTCGAGGCGGATCCCATAGCTCCCTGAATGCTTTCTTCTGGGCTGCAGATTGTAGTGATGGCATTTGCATCTTGGAGAACATCTGCGAAACCCGCTGGGTAGTATACTCCAGGCCTGTAATCGGCACCATCTGGTTTGCGGCTTCTTCAGGGACCATGCAGTCTTGATTATCTTCTTCGACTGCCTCCCCGGTGTAGAATATGGTAGGTGGCTCGCAGAAGCGAGGGATTTCCATAGTCTTCAGTGGCAGCACTGTTTGGTATTCTAGGCTGGCGACGGGTTTGATTAAACCTCGTGGGACCTTCACCTGTATGCACCTTTCTTTCATTTCTTGATCAGTGCTATCTGGATGGATGCTAGGAGGGGTGATCCGAGCAAAATCATCAGCATAAGAGATGTGAGCTACTTCATGCTTTTCAACATAGCCCCTGGGTGGCGGTGGAGACCAAGCTTTTGCCTTCGTCGCCGGCTTCTTCTGGCTGATTACAGCCTCTTTCTTTTCATCCTTTTGTGACACCTCGGTGTAGTAGGATGCATCGAGCATATGGCACTCGAACACTTCAAAGGGATGTAGGTCTGCAAACACCCTTTCTTCCTTTCCTTCATGGCAGTATTTTATGCATTGGTGTAGCGTGGATGGCACTATCTGGTATTCATGCAGCCACGGTCTCCCCAACAGGGCCTTATACGTGGTGTTGGAGTCGATCACATAGAATCGTACCACGGTAGTGAGGTCGCCCAATGTGAGGTTGAAATCAGCCACCCCGAGAGGTGTTTCACATTTCTGGTTGAACCCAGCAATCTTCATGTCTCTGACCTTGGTAAGCTGCAGATCAAAGTAGTATTTCTGATAGATGCGATACGGGAGAATATTTACAGCAGCCCCGGGATCTATCAGTATCCTGCTCAGCGACTGACAGTTCAGGGAGCCCCTCATATACAACGGTCTGTTGTGACTGGCATTTGGGATCAGCATATCATCTTCTGTGAACGTGACTGATGGTCCAGCATTCACTTCTGCCAAGAGTGCTTCATATTGTGCCGGCGACTGCAGGGCATCCACAATTGCTTGGCGGGCCTCTTCACTCAGAGAGAGTATCTCCCAGATGGAGAATCTGGTGGGGAGCTTCTTCAACATTTTCATGATTCGACTGCCAACCCGAACATTAGACAGCCTCATCTCCTCTGCCCACCGGGGTCTTGGAGGTTCGTGTGGTGCCTGTGGCCTTTGCTGCCCAGTCCCAGTTTCATTTTCTTCATCGGTCTCCCGGAGGGCTTCTTCTGTAATGACTGCCCTTGGTTTTGCTAGAGGGCTATTTTCCTCATTTTCTTCATGCTGTTTCTGCTTTCCGGCTGCTGTCTGCTGGCACTTATTGCTTTTAGCTGGAGCAGTATGAGACGGCTGCTCGTTTTCTAAGCTGGACAGGAACTCCAGGAATGAAGGGGCTCCTTCTGCTTTATCTTTTCCTTGGTACAAGCTGGCAGGGGGAGGAACCTGGACACCGCGCACCTCTGGTTTTGGGATTTGATAGGGTTGCTCCCCTCTGAACATAATATTATGGTTAGCTGGTGGCGGACGCCCCCATTTTCTCCCAGAACGTGTTGCATGGGCTGAGGTAGAGGCCTCAGCATGATTGGCTTCTAGCGGGACATCTGATGCTTCTTGTTCATCATCCTCCCCGGGCAGGGAAAAGAGTACCGACAGAGTATTGCATTGTACTGTCGTGACCTTCTTTCCCTTTTTGGCCTTAGGCCGTCTCTTCTTTTTCTGGGAAGTTGGCTTTGCTAGTTCCTGCCCCCAGAAGGACTCAGTCTTATCTTTTCTTTGTTCTGCTTCCGGCTGCTCTTCAATTTTCAATTCTTCGAGCTGCTCCCAGAGTATACAGTCTTTCACCAACAGGTGTTTCGGCTTTTTCTGCTCATACTCATCAAGCTCATTAATATATTGCTGCAGACGCCTGGTCGCAGGACTTTCTTCTTTATGTGCAGGGAGGGGAGTTTGTCTCCTCCGGTTGCGAGTATGGATCCGGATGACTGGTCCGGTCTCAACTGCAGGCCATATTGGCTTTATTGGAGGCGACTCAGGCCTTGGGGTGACACCCCGGATAACTGCTCCGTTGGTTTTGACTGCGGGAGTCTTCTTTCTATTTTTTGTGGGTACCATCTGCCATCCTTCCTGATCTCTCAATGGGGTGAGGAGGCAGGCTTCATAGGTGCGCCTGGTGCATTCTTCAATGGCTTCCTTAGGCAGCTGTTGATAGATTGAGATCATGTTAGCGGCCACCCTCCAGGGCGGAAGCTCATGTGGCCGAGGAGGCTTCACCTGGTAATCTCCCAGCTGCAGTTCACCCTTCTTGACCATTCCTTCCATGATATCTTTGAAGACATAACAGTCCTCAATTGCGTGCCCCAACACCCGGTGAAATGGACAGAACATCGGATCATCTTTCTTTTCTGCGTCTTCGGGCTTCTTTGGTTCAGGCAATGTTACCTTATTGAACTTATATGCCCAGTTAAATAATGCTGCAGTCTTATCCTTGGGAAAAGAGTAAGCCCTTCTCATCCTGTCCCTCAGAGAGACTTTGTCTCTTCTTTCTGCTGTATCTGCCATCGGGGGAGCTTCATCTGCCCCTTTCTTCCCTTTTTGTTGCTCAAAGGTTCTAAAATCGACGGTGTTGGCCTCAGAGTGTGACGGCCGCCGATCATTGGATTTACCTTTTGGCATGGCGGGAGCATTGACGGTCGGACGTTTGGACAAGAACGCCTCGACCTCCGCCACTATATTGTTCAGTCGGTCAAATGTTTTGACATCTGCACCGATCATTTTTTCTAGTACTTCCCTCCTGAGGTTCTGCTTGCATATCTGCACTGCATCCTCCTGATGAGGAGGTCTTCTGCATCTCATGGCTAGATTTCTCCATCTTTTGATGTACTCCAGTGCAGTTTCATCCTGTTTCTGCCTAGTAGCATACAGTTCTGCTATTGTGATTTCCCTCTCCGTGACATGAAACCTGTCGCGGAATTTTCTCTGCATATCGGGCCAATCAACCACTGATCCTGCTGACAAGCTTGAATACCATTCAAAGGCCAACCCAGTGAGGGACGAGCCAAAGAACTTGAGCAGATAGGCTTCATCGACTGCTAGGTCGCCCATGATGGTAGTATAGTAGGCTATATGCTCTCTGGGGGAGCCCTGGCCATTGAATTTCTCAAACTTTGGCGGCTTGCTGACGCCTGGAGGTAGTCTTTTGGCAGCATACTGGGGAGGATACGGTACCTTATACACATCATAGGCACTAGTATCATCTCCAGTCTTTTCTGACAGCTTCATTTCCACAATTCTTTCAATCATCTGCTTGTGGGCTACAGCTGGATCTATATCTTCTGGAAAGAAGTGGGCTTGTTGCTGGCTGTGAGGAGTTGTCATCACAGTGGCGCGCAAGATGGGCGCGGTAGGCTGCGTCTGAGACACAGAGGGCTGAGCTATTGTTTGCTGTGGAACAGGTTGACTTGGTGCTTTGCCCTTATCAGCTAATAGAGGATTAGCCAGGATAGTTGTTTCTGTGGAGCTGGATGTCTGCCCCGCAGGTTCTGCTTGCTTCGAGACTGATGTAGCTTCCTGTCTCTCATTGAGCTGTCTTCGGAGAGCATTGATCTCCTGTTGGTATCTTCTGAACATCATCTGGATCATGGGATCCATGGTTGATGGGATTTGTATATCTTCAGAAGTCCCTTCAGCATCATCAACGAAGGGGTTATCTCCATCTTCCGCTGTTACTACATTAACTGTCATAGTGGTAACCCTGCGGGCTTCATCATCAATTTTGATTTTATCTTTTGCTGCCCGGCCTCTTCTTGTGACAGGACCAGGTCTAGTTGCCAGCCTGAGCAATTTATCTGGCTGAGTTGGTAGTATATCTTGCCCCCTGGCCAGTCCGGCCATATTGCAGGCGAAGATTTGCATCTTTCCTTTCCGCCTGTAGACTTTTCTTTTTATTTGGCTAGGATATCTGAGCCGGTCAAAGACCGATATTCTTTCTTTGGCTTCTTCCTCGTACAGGTCTTCTTCATTATATCCGGCCTTGGGGCCTTCTTCATAGTTATTTGAATTGGAGGAAGAGGCTTCGACCATCATTTCTTGGAAGGTTTCTTCTTCTTCATCATCCCTGGTGCCCAAGGCACGGGACAGTCTTCGCTGGCCTAGGGCAGAGCTCCCTAGGTAGTGGAAGTAGTCTTGGACTACTTGCTTAGTCTCCTCTGGGTCGCGCCTTTTCGGCTCAGGTCGGAGCATCAGTCTGTCCTGGCCCGTTTGCTGCCAGGCCAGTCTTGTCACCCGAGCATTTAGATGTTCGGCCCTGGGATATTTGAAGATATCAGCCTGTCTGGCACAGGCTCCTGATCTTCTTGCAGTAACCATAGTGACTGGCTCACTTCTTCTTATATTGCCAACTTGGCAGCGGTTGGCAGCAGCATTGTAGCTCTTCTTTTCCCATCTCTTGCCCCTGGCCATGGGATGGGTGTTGGTGAAGTTTTCCCTGGTCTCATATCTTCCGCCCCTCATCATGGGACGAACAGCAATCATATTTCTTTCTTGACCCTCAATCTCATCTCTCTTCCCCCGGGTCCTGGGGTGGGCAGCAGTAGCATTTCTTTCATCTTTCTTCATCTCCCTTCTGCCCCCTGCTCTGAGGCGGGCAACAGTGACATTAGTGAGGTTCTCTCTGTCTTCAGCTGGGGCCCAGCTTTGGATCTTCTTCGGTCGCCAGACCTGTTTGTATTTTGCTGGCTTGGGCGCCAGCGGCTTCCTTTCAGCAGCTTCCCAGTTGGCCCTCCTAGAGGCCAAAACCTGGAATTTGTTGTCAGTTGGGATGGTCGGGACGATTCTGTCCGGCCGGACTCCCCTGGGGCGACCGTCGAGGTTCGCCCTAATAGCACCCATCATTATCGTCTTTCCGGAATTGGAAAGGCGACGATCAACAGCAGTAGACCGGCTCCTCCGGTTGGTTTTCTTCCCCTTCTGGGCAGCAGTGGGGACCATGTCCCTTTTCTGGACATGATGAACGTAGCAGGCGACGGCCGTGGGGGCCGTTTTCTTCGGTAAGCCATCCTTGCGATCAGCGGCCTCCACTGGGGCATTTGCAGCAGCGCCTTGCTCCTCGTTATCGACCTGTAGAAGGTCGGTGTAGACAACGCCCAAGCAGTTGGGCAGCCCGACAGCTGGGGGAAACGAACCGAACGCCAGTGGTACCGCCAGGTACCCCTCCTGGACGTGCATGTCCACCGGTTGCTTGTCGAAGCATACAGACGCGATTTGTGTTGTCATCGTAGTTTCCTGGAAACAAGGAAACACACGGAATCAGAAATTTGAGGGGGGCCCGCTGGGCCTCCTACCTTAGCGTAAAGATGAAGGGAGACTAAGTCCCACCGGGCGTGCCAGACTTGTTCGAACACATTTTATTTTATCTGGTTTATTTGTTTATTTATTTTATTTATTTTATGGATTTATTGGCGTGCTAGTCACCGTGGTGACGATTCTTATTGTGCGCTCGATCTGACTTGGTCAGTCGATTGTGAGTGATCGTGTCTGGACTAGAAGTCCGTCATACCCTGAACGCTATGACGTTAATTACGTCCTCCCTAAGGAAGACAACCCTTGATTAAACGCTAGAGGTAGGAGGAAGACAGCGGTAAAGCCGTATGCTCAAAGGAGACAAAGTTCATCTGCTTGCAAGGCGTTAAACGTATTTGAACAGAGCAGGGGTTTATTAATTACGGGAGAAACCCGCCGGCATATTCCCACCATCTTGGATGATGCCAAGTGGGGAATAGGAAACCACCCATGCAGCGGCAGGGTAGGCTCCGCAGAAGATCGGGTATATATAGACATAGCCCGGAATCCGGATGGGGACCGGCCTGATGTAACACACCCGGTACGAGTGCGATGTCTTATTAATATCCCCCTTCGGAGGGCCATCGGAGATCACGCAAGGGCATAACTCCGTGGGCCAGCGGGGTTAGAAGAGAGTACTACACTCGATTGGTGGGGTATATGTAAATTTCGGCAGCATGTTCCCTCAACCCGGATTATGCCAGGGAAGGATAGGTCATCATCCACGGAGAGCCGGGACAACGACCGAACAAAGATGGGCACCAGGCCCAGGGACATCTCTTGCCTTCATATTATTGATCAATATTCCCTTGGAACCCATCAGAACACATATAATGACATGGTTCTTTGGGTTCATAAGGCAGCGGTGAAATCCAGATTCGGGACGAGAGCTGTAGGGGAGGTCTTCCCCATTGTTGTATCTCATCAAGATACAAGTGATGGTCTGTGAGTATCCCCTTAAACAGATGTAGGGGAGATTAAGAAGTTTGAAGAAGAACGGTGCAGAGATGGGCCTCGGAGTGGGTTTCATTTGACTGAAGGAGGGATCTCGGCGTGGTCTTTGGCTTGGACAAAGGGGGGCTCTCGGCCTGGACATTGGGCTGGCCAAGGGGGCTTCTCGGCCTGGACATTTAGTGGACAAAAAGGGGGCTCTCGGCCTGGACATTTGGTGGATGGAGAGGGGCTCTCGGCCTGGTCCTTGGGCTGGCCAAGGGGGGGTCTCGGCCTGAGCATTTGGTTGGCCAAGGGGGGCTCTCGGCCAGGGTTCTATCCGGCCAAAAGAGGGAGGGAGGCCTCTCGGCCTGGAGCTTCTCGGCGGGCTCCTGGACGCGCCGGAAAGGGGGCGCGTCGAGAGGGGCAATATCAGGTCGGGCAAAAAAAGGGGGGTGAATGGCTGTAGGCAGAGGGGCTCTCGGCAGAGGGCTTCCCGGCACGCTCCTGGCCGCGCCAGGAGTCTGCCGCCGGGAGCCTTGCACATAGCCTCACGTGAAAAGTGTCTGTAACAGAATGGGTTGTCGTTTAGCAAAGAAGGGGGAGGCCTCTCGGCCTTATGGTTCTCGGCGGGGAAACTCGCACGCCGAGAAGATGAAATGCAGAATGATTTCGGGGTTTCAGAGCTCAAAAATGATGCTCTGTTTGGGTGTTTTCTGGGATTTCAAGCTCGAATTGATGCCGGGCCAGAAGTGCAAAAGGGGAATTTCATGGAGGCTTCTATTAGAAGGATGCCAAGGGATTTGAACGGGGGAATCAAATGGAAGAAATCAGACCATCACTTGATCTTGTGGAGGGTTTTGACTGTCTGTTGCAGGCCATTTGGGGGAGTCAAGAGATGACTATCCTCCGACCCCTCCAGACGAGCCCAGTGACATTAAAACAAACGGAGAAGGAGGGACTCTCAACGTATAAACTTCAGGCCCTAAGCATTCAATATTTAGAATGGAGGACCTGAGATCGGATCATCGTTTATGAGAGCTGGACAGCCCAGGAAACCAAGAGACTGATATCTCTGGTTCCTAACCGCGTAAGAGGGCTCGTCAGAAAACTCAGGTTATATATATAAGGAAACAGCCATTGAGATCGGAGGGGGAAGAAGAGTACAAAACTCAATAACCCATTGGATGGGGGTAGGAGTCCTATCCTCGTCCCTCTTCGAAGAACAAACCCATACGATCGGCTCCGAAACCCAAAGAGTCTAATCTATATTTCTTTCAGACAAAGGCCATATACATAGAGAGACAGACAGAGATCAGATGCCTTAATCCATCAATGCCCAGACGGGCCATCTCGATGTTTCATTGCATTGCATGAAGAAAATCTTACACTGATCATGAAAGAAAAATGCAAGGCAGAAAGCTAAAAATCAAGGCCGGAACTCTCCGGCTACAGTTGATAAATCGAGAGAGGACTCGCTATATTACATCAGATAAAAGAAAAAAAAACACGGAGGAGGGGAGGGTGGAGCATTGACTCCTCTCCCTCCCCAGTGCCCACCTGGAGCTTTCCTTCTTATTCTCTTCTCTGCTGGTTGAAAGGGGAAGTGGCTCTTGCTCTCCGAACGGGACTCCCTCTCTATCTTTCTATTGCTCTGTCTTTTTCTCTCGATCCCCTTTTTCTATCTGGCTTTCTCTCTTCTTCCTTTTTTTGGTCTCTCTCTTTTCTGTCGTCCGCTTCTCTTTCTTCGAAGGGAGGGGGTTTTATAACCCCTTTCCTCTTCCTTCTCGACAGGCACCTTCACGGCACGCTTGAGGTAGGCTTCCCGGCGCGCTCAAATTTGACCTCTCGGCGCCAGTATCTGGGCTTCGACATGGGCTTTCGACGCCACCTTCATATAGGCCCACTTGGGGTTTCTTTAAGTGTATCATCATCCCAAAGGGTCTATCATCTATGAAATATCTTGTATTGAAATCGCGATTGCAATCTCCATCAGTCCCCAGACAGAGTTCTTATCAGTCCATAGACAGGGATTTCATCAGTCCGCAGACAGGGTTTTATCAGTCCGTAGACAGGGATTTCATCTTATCAATATCGTCACTCGAATGGCGACGAGCTCGGACATCAACCTTGGTCTGGGAAGACCTCAGCCGGGTGCATAATCTGTGGAGACGATTCTTCTTCTGCTCTATCTTCTCAGGAGCCTTTATCATCTTCATCTGCCGGTGCTGGCTTCATCTTTATCTCATATTACTTCCGTCAGTAAGCCGACATCTGACTTACCCTGACATATCGTCTGTGACTTCTTGGATGAAGCAGTAGTATAGCTCTTCTTAAGGGGCTGGAAGATCTCATTAGTCGAGTGACTGCCGCTTTGTCAGTGCTGCCGTCTGAGTGACATTGGCACCGGGCATCAGCTTTGGCCGACAAGGGCTTTAGCCGGGTGAAAGGTTGATAAGCTTCATCATTAGTCTTTCACTGTTGGTCAGATCTTCTTTTCAATTATGCTTCCACCCTTGTTCATTTTCCGGGTGTCAACATATGGCTCATCCTTTTTTTCTTTCTTCCTTTTTGTTGTATGGCAAGGGTATGCCCCGAAGCACATGTACCCCGAATGAAGCAAGGAATAGAACATCTCCTCTCTTTTCATATATGCTCCCTGCGTGCATTTGTTCACAAAAGTTTTCTTCTTCTTTTTTTCCCTTCTTCTTCTTTTATTCACAGCCCTTGAAACGCGATAGTAGGGAATGGGCTCTCCTAGGTGACTTATTGGGAGGAATGTTTTTTGTTTTTTATTTATTTTTGGGTAGAGAGAGAGAGAGAGAGAGAGAGAGAGAGAGACTCAAATGAATATATAGGAGAGTGCTTGCCCCTTCAGGGAAGGGACAAGGGGACCGCTCCAACATACAAAGCACGCCGGCCATCGGGGAGTGTTGACTAGTTAGGGTGAAAGGGTCAGATATTGGAGGGGTTTAGTCATTGGCATAGGTCAAATGCTGAAGCAAGGAGGCAAGGCTTTATGCATTGGCTTAGATAGAGGGTCTAGACCAGCGGAGGTAGGGTAGGTCCCATTGTGCCTGGTGGCTAGTGTTGGGATGAAGAGGATTGTTTGTTCATTGACTCGGACGTAAGGTCTTGGTCAAAGGTTTTGTGATTGAAGTCCCGCGATCAATGACACCCAAGAGGGGGGGTGAATTGGGTGATTACAACTTTTAGCAAATTTTTACCCGATTTAAGGAATATGATGAAACAACAACTAGGACATTCAAATCTGTTTAACCACAAGCTAGATTTAACAAAATCTATCTCCACGATAGTTCCTTGGTACAAGGCGGAGGTGTGAATCCAAGGATTCTACTCACGCAAGGTGCTATTGTCCTGACAAGACTGATCTTGTCAGTTCAAAAATACCTTTTGATACACCAAAGATCTATTTAAAGGAAAGATCGATTGTGCTAGATCTGAAGGATCAAAACTCAGAAGAACAATATGCATGAACAACCACACAGAATGGAGGAAGATGAAATGAGTCAAAGCAAACAATTCAAACCACAAGACACAACGATTTTTAAGGTGGTTCGGATGCAACGACGGCAACCTACGTCCACCCCTCACCAAAACCCGGTGAGGCTTCACTACTGTAAACCAGCACGGGGATGAATCCCCAACATGGAGACACACTCCAACCACGCACGTAGGGTGACACCTGCATACACACACACACACGGGGACGCGCCCCAACACACACACGGAGACAAGCTCCAACACACACACGGAGATGAGCTCCAACACAATCCGATGACCAGATCAACAACACATACACACACACGCTGCGATAGATGCAGCACTCTACACACTTGTACAACCGGATCTGGATAGATCCATACACACAAAGGCAAATCTAAGAAGATCCACGCACACACACGGATCTGAACAAGACAATCCACACGACCACAGATCTGAATCGATCCACACACACAGTGATGTTTGCATATTACAAAGAACAAGACTTGAAGCTCAAAACACAAGGACAAATGAAACACAGTTGAGAAAACTTCTAATTTAGGCTCCCCTTGAGTGTATGATGCAGATCTTGAACAAGGCTTCCTTCTTCACTTGAATGGAGATTAAATGGCTTCAGAAAGAGCTTGAAAAGCTTGAAGATGGATGAAGAAATCTTCCACAAAGTACTATTCACGGAGCTACAGTGGTTCTTCCTTCCCTTGGTAGCCTCTCCTTCATTCCTCCTTGTGATCCCCTTAGGGTTTCTTACCTTTAAGAAGTGTTTTTATATGTCTTGGGTTGGCCAAGGAACCCTCCAGACATAGATCCACAAATCCTGCCGAATTTGGAGGCTAAAGGACTGAAAAGTCCACAAAGGAAGCTTGAACACGTTGGTGAAAAACAAGGTCAAAGATGGGGGCTGCGAAGCTGGCGGTCGACCGGTCATAGGGGGTCGGTCGACCGGAATTTTACAGAGCTTGAACTTTTCAACGCTGGGAAAATCGGTCGATCGGCCCTAGGTTGGCGGTCGATCGAAATCTATAAAATTCTAGATTTCAAGGTGCTGATAATTCAGGTCGACCGGACCAATCTTCCAGGTCGACCGAACTCTGGAAATCCTGCAAAAATAATATAGTTCAGTCCATGGATCATATCATTATAAAATATACTGTAAGACCACACTTTGTTCCATTCAATTTGAGTTGGTTTGGACTCATTCTAGGCTTTTGAAACACGATCCTTTTGAGATTCATATCCTCGTTCAATTCACGCATTTTAGTTTTAATCTGGCTTTGATTATGCACAGAATGTATTCAATATTATGCACAAGACTCATGAAATCTCATTTCAAAAAGACTCTTTGTGAAAATGCAAGGAACAAGTTCAACCCATTGAGAGCACATGAGAAGCTATGCATGAGAAACCTTTGAAGGCCTGAATGTCATAGCTTCCAATCTATTGATCAAGGTTAAGTCAATAGATCCACCAACAAACAAATCCATATGTTCAAGCATAGAGAACCTTTTCACATCAGACCAAATCAACTTCCCATGGAGGCAAGTCAATTTTACTTGCTTTACCAGAATTGAGAATGCCATAGCCTTACCAAGGGTTCTTGAAGAGTGTAGACATGGTTTACCACTTGTTTTAGATTGTGGATAGCAATGTGCTTATCCACACGTTTGTTTTACCTTCCAAGCGACCACCATGATGTTTTATCCTACAATTCAAGATAGTCAAGGTTAATACATCATGAGATGCACAAAGACTTTGTTCACAGTTAAAAGCTATGAAGCCTCTTGGAAAACCAGCAATTTCAACCAAGAATCAAGATCATATAGCAATGCATTTAACCAACATGTTTGAGCCTGCCTCAAAAAGCCATTTGCCATCTCGACCATATTTGAACAACAACATGAGTGCATACTGACATTAAGAACATGTGCAAGCAAGAACATGTGCAACAAACATAAAGTTTAGTTATCATCAAAAACATATGTAAGACATATACAACAATCTCCCCCTTTTTGATGATGACAAACTTTATGACGACACAGACAAGATCATATTCTTCTCCCCCTTTGACATGATCAAAAAGTGGGAGGAAGGCAAGGAAGGTCAAATTTTAGCCAGCAGATTCATAAATCAATAAGAGCCCACTTCAGAAGTTCAAAAGAGGCAATAACAAGGCAGGGATATGGGAAACAAAAACATGTTGATTCTTTGTGATTCCAATTGTTGATTATGGAGACAGGAAAATGTGTAGTCTTAAGAGTTGCAGATCGAGATTCACAAATCAAGATGATACCATTCAAAGCCAACACCCTGTGTAGCAAATGTAAGGAATTTGAAGTCTAATTTTTTAGAATTTTATTGATTTTCAGATTTTTAATTTTCTAGTGAAATGCATGAAGCTAAATGCATAGAAATGATGACAAATGTGATGCATTTTATGCAACCAAGGATATATATATATATATATATATACATGCAACATATCTCCCCCTTACTTATTTAGGAAGGGAATAGGTATAGGATGGGTGCATGAGAGTTATGACAACCGGAATATTCATATATAGTACTTAGGAGGTTGTGCAATCATATAGGAAAAGTCATGCAATAGTCAATGCAGTCAATCAATTTTCTGAATACATATTAAATCAAATTTCCAAATGTGTAAGTGAATAAGATGAAAAGCGATAGTTGCAATATGGATATTCAGATTTTCAGATCAACACAAGGAGACATTTTACAGATGGCACTTTAATTTTGAGAACAGCGTATTGGAGGCTACGCTCTACCTCAATAATTTTTTTTTCACATCAAATTTTTCAATGATTTCACAAAGACAATCAGAATTTTTCTAAGAATGATCAGGTTCAAATAATTTCTTTTTACACGAGTAGACACATGGAGCTCATGCCAGACTCCCAGGTTACTCAGAATATTGAACCATTTCACCTCATTTTGAACAGAGGTACTTTAGTCAACACTTTTCAGAAATGAACCACATCACGTCTCAGGTGACATGTATCCAGTTTACTCAGTGAGACTTAGCATTGCTCTACCTTTTCTTTTCAAATTCTTTCTTCAAAAATTAGGCAGGCAGCTTTTTTTTCAACTGCCTCTTCAACATATATGCAGCAAGTTTAATGTCTCTAGAGTGTTGAAAAGATTCCTATATTCTTATCTTTAAGACTATTTTTCACATTTTGTGCATGATGTGTGCGAATTTCATTTAGCATGTACACTAAAAATATTATGAACACATAACAATGCAACTCCCCCTAAATAGATACACTTATGAAATATGAACTTCCCCAGAGTGTATGACATGAAACACTCCAATAATGACTCAAATGTAACATTATTTATCAAGAAGGCATAAGGTCAAAGAGATTCTAAAGGATAGGGGTGAATAACATATATAAACATGCAAGCACACATTGGAAATTTATGCAATATGCAGTGCAAAATAAAAAGATATGCAATTTTAGTTCTTGAATTGTTGGCCCTAAAGATATGCATGTTAAAAATGCCAACTATGTAATAAGGCACACGATGAGCTTCATTTTTCAAATGCACTATATGAATGATATGCAAATATGATATGCAAATATGTAATGTGATGCAAAATTTTAGATTCTTATTTGAATGTCCTAAATGCAATGCAAACTGTAAGACGTAACATGAATGCAAATTACAAGTTTTTAGTTTTTCATTTGGATCATCTAAATGCACCGTAATGTATTGAATTCTAATGCATGCAACCTATAACTATATGAGAATGGAATGCAAGATGCATTATGACCGAACTTACAAGAAAACATTCAGATTTGAAAGATGAGCATGGGACATTTTTCAACACATGAGCTTTATATACAAGGGTGCAGAAATCATTTGAATCATATAATACAATCCATTTATTTTTAGAAATTGTTCAAGAGCATATTTTCATGCACTTTTCAAAAGTTTTGAAGACATTCACAAGCCATTCATGAATTGACATTTCCATTGCAGAACTTTACACATCATTAAGGATCAATTTCAGAAAATTTGAAGCAATTAATCATAAGCATGTTGCATGTTATAATTGGAGGTCACTCAGTCAATAGAAAATGAACTAGCATTCATCTCAAGTAGTTTAGCTAGCAAGACTCCCCCTTGACAAATACATGAATTTCAGAAAAATTCAGTGAAAGTGCAATGTTTTCTCTTATGACATGGGGCTAGCTAATAAAGGAGCATAGAATAGCATCAGAAAATTCATTCAAAGCCAATCATTCAATTACTTCACGTTCTTGTACGAGGCAGAGAACTTTGGTCCAAAGACCAACTCACGTATAGTGAGAGTTTCCAAGTGGATATAATCCACCTTTCCACTACCCAGTATTTGATATACCAGAAATACAGTTAAGTTCAAATTAGCCATCGAACATACAGTTCCAATAAAGAATTGTTCAGAAATAGATTTAGACATCTTCATCACATGAGACATTGTTAATTGTTCAAGAGATGATGCTATCTACATGAACCTGAACCACTAACATGTCCTTACCTGAATTTCTTATGAACATGGTCTGATCAACCTTACCTTTCGTGAGTTAATTTTCAGGTAAAAATGAGATGAGCCTCTCATACCATGCCCTTGGTGCTTGCTTCAGTCCGTACAAGACTTCCTACTGCTTGTACACATGTTGTGAATGTTGAGTCGATCCTAGAGGTTATTTTACAAAAACATCCTCTTGATGTTCCCATTAGGGATGACAATTTTAACATCCATTTTAAGATGATTTTAAGATTTAGTGATCAGGTGTTGTGACAGGAGAGTCTGGACTACTTCTAATCAAGCAGACGGTGCAATAGATTCATCAAAATCACTACCCATCTCCTGGTAGCAGTTGAGGGAATTCACATCATCTTTACACTTGCAATATACTGTTGGCACTTCAAATATGTTCAACGGCGATCATGCCTAGAAGATAAGAATGATGCGGCCCACTGAAGCGAAGAAGCCAAAGTAGACCAATACACCAAAGTCTTCTCGAGCTGTCAGAGCATCCGGTCACCGGGTATGAACGCCATGGACTTCACCCCAGGAGAGTCGAGAAGAATTTACAACAAACCGGCAGCATCAACAAGCCTGCCCAATGAACCGGCATCGACTCAATCGTGTCGTATAAACAACATTTGTCGTTCGACCAAGGACAAGGGTATACCTGGTGGCCCGCCACCTGAACGAAAGATCCTCTTGAGGTGATAGAATGTCTCTGGCCCTTCAGAATAAGGAACCAAAGGCTCCATCACCAGAAGTCCCGGACCACCCGGCACAGGTACGGCCCCTGAGCAAAGTAGGTTCGTTAGTGACCGAATGACCGTCCAATCAAGGCGAAAGTCCCCGGGTAGTATACCACTCCCCAAGAAAGCTACTGAGGTAGGTTAAGTCAAGCCAGTAGCACAAACCACTGTGCCAAAGGCCGCGTCAGTGGAAAACCCGTGTGTCAAGCCGAAGATGCACGAGGTTCCGAAAGTAGCCGTTCAATGGCCTGAAGCTTTGTCAATACTTCCCACCATGGTTTTGCAAAACTAGGGCGAGATGAAGGATCACAATAACTCTCGGAGCCAGTCCGGGGCCCGCTGTCAGGCTCGTATCAAGAGAACATGACAGAACGGGCTTAATCTAGCGCGCCCTCTAATCTGGTGTGCCCCCCTTTCCGGCGCCCTCTTCCCGGCGTGCAAAAGCAGCTTGGCCCTCTTCTACGGTGCGCTCACCTCACGCCGGGGAGGAATCACACATGAGGCGTGCTATATATAAGCCAATAGAAAGAAGAGAAAAAAAAAAGAAGACGGTCGAAAAGAGAGAAGAGAGACGGCAGAAAAGGGGGATCGAATAGAATTAGAGGAAAAAACAAGCTTGGGGAAGAAGAAGGGTTTTTTGGGGAGTGAGACTCGGAGAGCCTCCATCCCTCACTGTTCACTCCGGCCATCCGCTTGAAGAAGCCTGAAGTCAGGAAGGAAGATCACTTTTCTGATACTCTATTTTTGCGGTGACGTTTAGGTGGGTTTCGGCGCTCGTTTCTGGCCATCTCCCTCTATGTTCTCTTCAATGTAGCACGATCAGAGGGACGATGATATGAGCTCATCTCTCTTCCGCTGGCCATTTTGGGTTTCTTTTCCCTTTCGTAGCTGGGTATTATCCCCATCTGTATAATCAACAGGCAGTTTCCGGGCGACAATGCCGTGACGCGCCGAATGTATATGGTATCGAGTGTTTCTCCCGCTAGTGTATCAAATGATATCAGAGGTGGTAACTCTTCTACAGATGTTCTTCTCCTCTCTTTGATTCGAACAAAATCTATGATGTATGCTCGGGTCCTCCCTCTTTCTATGTGATTGCGTCCCTCTTATATATATATATAACCTGTGCGTTGCTATCCGATTTCCCCGTGTGAATGCCGAACAAGCCCTGAGATATTCTAGGGCAACATTAACCACATCACCCCTCTCCCCGGGGTTTTTCTTCTAATGGGTTGAGCATGTTTAGATTCCACTACCGTTGTCGAGGGTTTAATCGCCAGAGGAGTACACATCCGTGCCCCCCCGATTGACCCCAGGACCAATCCTTATCGTACCTCCGTTCCTAGTCATGAACCGAGGAGGATGAGGCTGTCCCTATAATCTGGGTGCATGGTGTCCTCATACCATCGTCTCCCTGAATGCTAGGTACCGACTGTGTGGAGGGTTGCCTTCCCTAGTTGCCATAGCCCTTACTCTAGTTTGTTGGTTTCGGGGACTAATCTGCTAACTAGCTAACCCGCTGACCCATTCATGCATATAATCAGTTGTGGTCCATCCATTGGTCGAGTCCATTCTGTATGCGCATCATAAGTAGCTATTTTTTTTTTGAAGAGCCCAGTGGCTGGGGAGAGGCGACATTCCCCATCGATGCTTCTGGATCGCTAGTGGATCACAGGATCATGTCTCTTCATGGCATGTATCTTCATGAGCCGTCGGGTGAATATTAACAGGGCTTTAGCCCAACATTAAATCCACTACCCCCAAGGGTACTGTGGTGACTGTGGGTTGTGTGCCCCTCGTAGGCTGGCCCTCGGGGTTTCCTCCCTAAATGGTCGTCCCATTAATCGTCTTCTGGCCCATGGAACATTGGTGCCCCTCGTAGGCTGGCCCTCGGGATTTTTCATCCATTTGGGTTTACCGGCTGCTGCTGTGCCACCCGGTATTAAGGAGCTTACTCCATTATGTGGGTATGCCTCTGCTTTCCCCCCGCAACCCTCCAGAGATGGGGAGGTGCTGCCAAAATTTTGCCAGGCTCGTTTGACTAATTACCCTCATAGCTTGGGCTTAATAAGATGTGTTTTCAAGACATTGAACTTTCGTGCTCGAGTATGAACCTCGCACGAGTCTCAACCCTGTCTTAAGGGCATCCTGGACCTCAATTCACTCATCAATCAACTCAATGCATCTTAATAAACTAAATAAACTCAAAAATACCAAAAAAAATCAAATTACCCGACGCGGTCCTAATTCGACGCGCCCTAATACGGCGCGGTACCCCCCCGCACCGGAATAGCCTTACACTCAAACTCATTGATTTTCAATTGGCCAACACCCGGCGCACCCTTATTCGGAGCGCACCGGGCGGGGAGTGCCGGTTAAGGGACTCTTCCCCCTCCGCGCCGTTTTAACCCCTACTCCTACGCTACCTCGCACCGTATAACCCTTATACCTACGCTACCCCGCGCCGATTTTGAATAAAAATGCGTCTGTCATGCCGTCTTAACTCCTCTCTCATTCTCAAGCCAACCCTCACCTTCCACGGCTGGTGTCGGTCAATGTAATCAACCATAAATCAAATAAAAAGAAATTCTTCAAGTTGAAATCATCTATTATTATGCATTTGCTAATGTATGCATTAGATATCGATATGCATTCTTATGTGCCTCGTTAATGCATGCTTGCCTGAACAAGACCTCGATATATCAAATGACATCGACGGAAGGCCGAGTCATGCCCGACCAAAAGTCTTGGCTATGCGCGATGGTGGTCTTCGGACCTACGTCCTCTGCCCCGTACCGAAGGCTCGAACTTAATGAACTATGTCTGCCCTGCATGATTAAGAAAATGATCAATGAATCATTCCATGCGGCCTTAGAGGCTTCATCATCACATGCATTCTCTTGCATTCTATTTCAGCCTCGAACAGGCTCGTTATCTCGGCAATTAATCAGAGGGTTTCCTCCTTATTGGAGGATGTAATTAACGTCATAGCCTTTATGGTATGGCAGACTTTCAGTCCCGACACGAACTTCACTCTCGCCCGACCCGGGTCAGATTGAGCGCATAATAAACTCGTCACCTAGTGACTGGCACGCCCTACGAAAATAAACCCTAATAAATAAACCAAACAAATCGATAACAATAAAATATCTTTAATAAGAATCTCCATCCCCGCCAAACAGCTTGGCACGCCCGATGGGACCGAGTTCTCCTCTCATCTCTTTGCCGAGATAAACGGGCCCCGGGCCCCCCCCCAAAGAATGCTGATCGTTTGCTTGTTCTATTGTTTTTGCTGAAAAGGCGACGATGGCTGCTGGATTCGCTGCGCTAACCTTTGGCCCCAAGATCGGCATTCACTGACCTTCCCTCAACATCCAAAGAGAAGGGTCCATCGCCGGAAGAAAGGAATGCAAGCCTTTACTTGCAATATGGCTGGAGTGTCCGGCCGAATTGGAAGACTACCTGAGGATCCTCAGGAGCTGGCTAGATTGGCCGAAAGACCCAGGCCGAGCACTCGAAGAACAGAAGCCGCAAGAGAGATGTTGTCCGCGGAAGAAGGAAAGCAAGTCCTAACTGATGGGTCCACAGTGTTGGCTGCACACGTGGTGACGGCGGAAGAAGAGGACGTGTTGATAGATACCCCGCCTGAAGGTGCATCAGGGGAAACAACAGAAGCCATCCCCACCACGACAGCCATGGACCCGTCGGTGTTGATGATACTCCAGAGATATCAGCAGGAGATAGAGCTTCTGAAGAAGTAGCTAATGGAAAAGATGGAGCAAGCCTCAGCTTCCAAGCAGCGTGAGATGCAGGCCGAATCGTCACGGGGAGCCTTCAACCCAAATGACTTCCCACCACTTTATACCTTGCCCCAGCCGGCAGAGCCCAGCTTGGCGACCACTCAACAGTGCCCACCACAGCCTCTGATGCCGCCAGTACTGCCACAGGTGCACCAAGCGCCTCCACTGCTACGTCCTCCTCTGCAGGCAACTGCCTTGGTCACCCCTTATCTTCAGTCGACGCACTTCTATCCAGAACCGGTCGATCCGACTGCCGTGAACAAGCTGATGGTGGAAAGGATGATCGAGCTAAAGCTTGCTGAGAGAAGTGAAGGCGACTACGTCGCATTTGATGCATATCGGGTGCCATACCCACCACATCATGTTGCTAAGCGACTCCCTCCTGGGGTCAGCAAGCCACCTAAGTTCGACAAGTTCAACGGGAAGGGATCCCCGAAGGAACATGTCACTTACTATATGACCGTCATGGGTGATCTGGCCACCGACGAGTCATATCTGTTGAAGTTTTTCGGGACCTCGCTAACGGGGCTCGCATTTGAATGGTATTCCAGCCTCCCGGCCGGGTCGATCAGCGACTGGCCGGATATGCAGAAGAAATTCAGAGAAAGATTCCATGTCACAGAGAGGGATGTCACAGTGGCCGAGCTCTACTCGACAAGACAAAGGGCAGATGCAATAGCCCTTGAATACATCAAGACGTGGAGGAACCTTGGAATGAGATGCAAGTGGCCCCCGCACCAAGAGGACGCCGTACAAATATGCAAATAGAACCTCATGAGAGAGGTACTGGAAAAGATGATTGGAATGAAAATCTGGTCATTCGACCGTCTGAACAATGTCGTGGCTGAGGTGGAAGCCTTTCTGGCAAGACTTGCCCCTGTATCAACTGCCGCCACTGCACAGAAGGCAAAAATGGCAGAGTGGCACTCAACGCCTAAAGAAGTAAACACTATTGACATCAAGTCGTTTGAACAGCAAAAAGATAAAGGCAAGAAGGCGGTTGCCCTCGACCTGCTAAAATCGGAGACGACCGAGAGGGTCCCTCACTCCGGGATAAAATGAAGAAGGCCTACTCCTTCCCGAAAGAAAAGACCAAGGTTTTATTTGACTGGGTGACCCAATATGATAAGGTTACCTTACCCGAACCGAAAAGGTCGAAAGACCTGAAAAGAAAAGACAACCCAAGGTTCTGCCCCTATCACCAGATGTTGGGGCACCCGATTGAAGATTGCTATGTTTTCAAGGACATCATTGAAGGTATGGTCAAGAAAGAAGAAATAGACTTTGGGGCATAACCTCATGAAGTGCCTCTGAGAAGAGCCGCGGTCAACATGGTCTCTCTGTATCAGGCGTTGCCTGAAGAGATCACGGAAGCCAGCACTCAACATGCTTATGAGGCCTACTTCTGACACCAATAAAAGAACAAGAGGGATGGCAGCATGTCCCTACAAAGACCAAGAAGAAAGGCACATCTCGCCCAAAAATGGGAGTGCAGATCCATGGCGTCCCACCGCGACCCACTCTACCAGAGGTAGTACCTATGTGGACCAATCCACCTACGATCATCAGAATACCTACACACAATCGAAAAAGATAGACTTCATTGCCGAAGGTCAAGGAAGTTAGTCCGGAGGCCCGATGGTTGCAAGACTATATAAACAGGCTAGATGAATATGTATAGCCCGAACTGGAACCTTTACTGGTATGAGATTATGTCCCATGGCAGGAATTAGAACAGCTCTCATTAAAGCAGGAGCAGGAAGTTGACAAAGCATCAGACGAGGACGGCAGCCTGTTCTGGGGGTAAGTGCCGGCCGAGGAAAAGAAAAGGAAATAAAGAAAGAAAAGGAAAGCCAGCAAGGCTACAAAGGACATAGTCCTTTCTTGTAATACCCTGTCTGCCCTCTTCAATTTGCCTGATGAGGAAGATGAGGAGGAAATATGCCTTACACCCGCCGCCGGGGCAATCCAGGCTGAAGCAGTAACCGCTACACACGCGACCCGGTCGGGTCGAAGATGGAGGCGTCAGCCACCCGCCAACCACAATATCATCTTCAGGGGGGAGCAACCCTATAAGATACCCCCTCTGGAGGTCAGGGGAGTCCAAGTCCCTCCTCCTGCAGGTTTATACAGTCAGAGTAGGGGCAGCACTACCGCTCCTTCCTTTTTGGAATTCCTGAGAATGTCAAAGGGAAAGCAGCCATGTCAGGGCGCCGACCTCACAGTTGTTGGTTTTAATGTGCCCCTTCTTTTGTAAGATGGGCTATGATGCCAACTATGAGCAGATAATGAGCCAAGTAACGAAATCAATCAACCTATGAACATGCGAATCATGAACCTAGGCAACCAACATAAGCTCTAGCATGGGCATGCTATCTCAATCAAAACTAAACTAAGCAAGGAAAGAAAAACACACGCCGGGGCGTGGAATAAGAAATAAGGAAAACACACCGTAGAGGTGGAACAAGTAAAGAAGAGATATGATGAGAGAGAAAAGCTAATGCCCAAACTAAGAAAAGATGTGATCGCCACCAAGGTAAAAATAAGCCAAAGACCTGATAAATACCTTAGAATAGGAGGATGATGCACCCGCCCACGGGAGAGAGAAAATAATCAGGAAACTGTAGCTCTGCGGGATGTGACGGTCGAAGGATAGTGCGTCACAGGACTGTGACAGTCCCACGATAGACCGCTACAACACTCTAACGCGCCTGTGATGGACCGTCAGAGCTTCTGCAGAATAAGATTGGGAATCTTTTGATCTCCAAGCTTTCCAGCCGGTCAGAGAGCTTGGGCCTCGCGCTAGGGAATCTGTAAACCTGCAAAAGAGTGTAGAGCACAAGAAAAATAACCCAGATTAGCCCTTTCACAAAGTAGTATCAATAATCTAAAGAACTTATGAACATGCAAAAGGAGAGGGAAATACCGGGGAGATTGATTTTTTTAAACCCCTCTGGGGCATTTTAAAAGATGGGAGGATGTTTTAAATGAATGCAATAGATAAAAGAACGTGAAAGATCGAGAGGGACAATGCCATGATTGCTTAGAAGAGGGAAAAGCACTGAGAATAATGACTTGACTGAATTAAACCCTTGAAACCGATACTCCCTGGACTTTGGAAGTAGATGGACGTGGGAAGTAGCTCTCCTTGGTTGGTTCTAGCTCCAGGATGCGGCAGCACTTCGACGCGAACTCCAGATTTCTCCTCTCCAAGCCACGAAGTCAAGGGTTCTATTTATAGGCCCTCAAAGTCTAGGTTCGAGTTAAGGATAATCCAGCTAGAAAAGATGACGTTTCTTAGCAAACTCTTGAAGATAATACTCCCAAGAGTCCATAGAAATAAATAGAAGGTTCTTAGGATGAGTATTGAGAGAGAAAATAAGGAAACAAACTCTTAGTTCGATCACGGAGTAGTAGAGAAAAGGCCAGGCTCGGCAGGACTCTCTGTTGGATGTAACGGCTGCACGATAGACCGTCACAGTGATGTAACGCTCCAGGAAGGGACCGTCACACAACCCTATCCTCTAAGAAGATAAGATCAACAGGGGAAGTTTTCAAACGTTGGACTCTAGATGAATGTAACGGTCTAGAGTAGATGCATTACAATAAGGTAACTGTCGCACGATAAACCATCACACTCAACGGATAGGCAAAAGATAAGCTTTGAAAGGAAGCCCTAAGCTTAAGGACTCTGGAAGGATGTAACGCACCAGGGAATATGCGCTAGAGGACTGTAATGCCCCATCAAAGGACCGTTAGAGACAATAGAGTTCAAATGAAAATGAGAGCTTGCTAAGCCCAGACCCAACCAAGGAGATATGCTTCATGAAATAAACCTCAAATTGACCAAAAAGACTCAACAAAAGAGTGAACAACTCGGAGCATCATATAGAATGAACAAGGAGATGACCCAACTTATTGGTCATAAAACGGTTGTCAACAGATGCCCCTCCTTAACGTCCTCTTTGCAGGGGAGTGAGCGGAGGTAAAGTGAAAGTGAAATGGAACATGGAGATGAAGCGGAAATGAAGCGGAGCGGACTAAAAAGTGGGCATTAAGGCAAACGATACCCGTTCTCAACCAACAAGCAACAGGAATTTTCGGAAAACCTCAAACTACTCACAAGGAAATAGCCAACCAAATGACGCATGTCTGGAGGAACTAACAACTAAGGAAAGGGAAACACGGCTAGCCGCTGGAGCAACGGAAAGGAAAGAGACGATCGACTAAACTCCAGACAAGAATCTTCAGCCAACCAAATCAAGCGAGCAGACCGAAGGAAACCTTCCAACTCAGAGAGGAATGACTCTCCTCACTCAGAATTAACAACACATAGTTATTCATCATCACTGAGACACCTCGGACAAATGAAGGCTCATGAATACTCAAAAATGCATGTGATGCATGCTGGGCTAAAAGAAAAGAAATCATCAAAACAAATGCAAAGAAAGATAAAATAACAAGATACTCGAGAATAATATTGCTAGACCGAAGAAACCAGGGTCAGGACACCATCTGCAACCACGGCGTGCAAGATAGAACCATCGTCCCCAAACTTTTACAACCTAACGGCCTATCCAACGATTAAACATGTGCACTTAGATCATCATCATTTTTGTTTAAGGGGAACATCAGGTCCCAGAACACATGAATGACCAGCCAGTTCTCGAGATAATATATCATAGATAACATATAGTAATGCAATAAGGGATAAAGGAATCGGGATACCGTACCTGACTTACCTGCCCAACGAAAGGCGAGGCGTGATGACTTGTGGGATCTCATGAAAATGAAGAAAGATTAGAGCCATAACCATTTGTAAACATTAATTGCATTAAAAGATAGGCCACGAAAAATGCAATCATTCAACATTAATTGGAGCATTATTATTCATCAAAACATTCTAAGATCGTAACGGTCTAACAAGGGTGCGTTAGACAGTTCTGACGGATCAACATTGGGCCGTCAGAGTCTGGCGGTTCACATCCCCCAATGTATCATTCAAATGGCCTAACGGTCCAGTGCAGACGCGTCAGAGAAGTGTGGCGGTCCTACAATAGACCGTCACATTTCCTGAGCGTTCAAAAAAAACAAACCCGAATGGTCATTCGTTCCATTCAACACTCAATCGCCCAAAACACAAAACCCACCGCAAAAACAAAACCCCACCGAAGCCAACACCGCTGGAGAGATGGCCGGCGACGAGCCTTCCCAACCACCGAAGGTGAGGGAGAAGAGGAAGGCTATACGCCAATTCCGGCGAGGGTGGACCGAGAAGAGGTCCCAGCAGCCGAGGAAGAACAAACGGCGGCAATGATGGAAGAAATGGCAGAAGAAGCTCCTCCCATGACCGTGGAGGAAACCGAGGGAGCCATGGGCGAGGAAGGAACCACGGCGAGAGAGAAAAAGAAGAAAAGAGGCCAAGACCCCGAGGTAGGCCGTCCACCCCAAATCTCAATTTTTTTATTTTTATTATTGTTTTTTGTATGCATGTACGTTTGGAGGGTAGAAATGGGTTTGGGGACCCTTTAGGAATGATTGTAGGCCATTTGGCCATTTTGGGAAGCCAAGGGAACCAAAGGGGAGAACGCCCCTTTGCAGGCAACGTGACGGTCGTTGCAGCGACCGTCACAGCTCTGACGCACCACCCCAGGTGCGTTAGAGTGCTGTAACGCACCACCACAGGGCCGTCAGAGTAACCAGAGGCAGAAACAATTTTTAAGGATTTTCATTTATTCAATTTTTTGTTATTTTTCATTATATTAATGCTATGCAATGAATTTATGATGCAAATGACTGACTTATGCTCTACATGTGCAGGCGAAAAGAAGAACGAGGATTTCTTGGATGCAGATCCGGGCAGTGTACCAGGCATTGCCCGAGTTCCAGAGGGAGAGATTGGCTGCAATGGGCTTCGCCGAAGTGCTGAGCATCGAGGTGATCAGAATGGACACTCCACTCCTGTACGCGCTCCATGAGAGATGGGATCCGATCAGCCGAGCTTTCATCTTCCCCTGGGGTCACATGATCCCAACACTGGAAGACATGGCCAGGATCGCCGGATTGAGAGTGCACGGAGCAGCGGTGACTAGGTGGACATACGGCGACTACAGAGAGCTAGCCCAGGGGTTGCTAGGGCTGGACTTGATCAGGCCGGGGCAGACATCATCCTAGCTTTCGAGATCGAGACTGCAGGACAGCCTGGGATTGAGAGGAGCAGCGATAGCGATCGGTGAGCTACCCGAGCAGCATCTAGACAGGGTGATTGAGCAAGTACGCCCACGAGTGGCGGCGGAGGCTAGATAGGAAGGAGACTGAGTCCTGAGACGGTTCCTGATGCTATTGTTCGGGAAACTGCTCTTTCTGACTCGAGCTGATGTCATCAGCTGCAGACTGCTGCCCTTGCTGGAGGATCTGGGCAGAGTGGGGAAGTACACATGGGGAGCGGCATCGCTTGCCTTCCTCTTCGAGTCGCTCAGCACCACAGACCGACGGACGATGTTGGGCGGCTTCTCGCCTTTCCTACAGGTAAACTTAACTTAAATGCCTTCTTATATGATTATGCAATGCAATTCATGAATGCAACTGATATGTTGACAGTCGACCCAAAATGCAGATCTGGAGCTTCGTCTACCTCCCGGGGATTGGGCGAGGTACAGAGCTACATCCTGAGCGGACCTCGATCGCAAGGCGATGGATAGTCGTGAGGGACACGGGGTCGATCAGCATATTGACCCGGGTGATCCAGGATGATCTAGACTCATTCTCGCATACGGCGGTAAGCTCCAAACTTAAAATGCTTCTAAATGCCTTAAACATGCTTTTAGATGGGTTTTGATTGCATGTGAATGCTTCTAAATGGACTGACATGACTTTCAGGTGAGATGGACCCCATACCGAGACGAGGGCCACGAGGGACAGCCATGGGTTAAGGCATCCCTAGCGTACAATGGGCGAGATGTATGGCTGCACTGCATCAACGTCATCGAGCCCTTGCACTACCGACTGATCCTGAGGACTCGGGGATTACATCAGCCAGAGGTGACGTTCCCGCGCAGAAATGACGAGCGTCCGGGCAAGTCTTCCAAGGGTATTAGCGGCAATGTGGATTGGTGCGCCCGAAAGGCCAAGTATGTGCATGATTGGAACAAGAGAGGCCGGGTGGTGAAGGATCGGGCAGAAAGTGACGAGGCTTACCTCAAAGCCTACTCGCAGCGGTATGGGGACCAGGTGTTCAAAGGCACCCGACGACCGATATGAAATTTCTAAACTTAACCTTGTCTAAAAGCTATATGTACACTGACTCATGCTTTCTAAATGCAGCTAGACCCTCAGGGACACATAGCCGAGCTCGAGGGACTCCTTCACGCCACCATCCAGCAGCGGGATGAGTACCAGACCGCTATGAAGCTCCTGGTGAGTTTCTCAAACCTTAGACTTAAATGCTTATGTTTATGATGCGAACGTGACTAACTTCAACTTCTAAATGCAGCGGGCCGAAGGGGCCCAAAGAGCAGGACCAGACGCACCGTCCTCGTCGTCACAGCCTGCCAGGGGCAGAGCTGAGCGAGATGTCGAGTTTGCTCGAGCAGTCGCTCGGGCCGAGGAGGCAGAGGCCACCCTCGCAGAGTAGGTAAGACACTAAATGCTTGAAAAAAATGCTTATGTTTATGCATTAAATGCTTAATACACTGACAATGCAAAATTCAAACTGCAGCGAGAGAGCTGACCGCAGCAGTGGCTGCGACAGAGCGAGCTCGGGGAGAGACTGAGAACCTGTGGGCAGAGGTAGCCCGACTGAGAGGGGAGCTAGAGCGGAGGCTACCTAGACGGCGGACCTTGAGAGATACCGGTCCGAGGCTCGGGCGGCACGGCTTCAGATTCACGATTTGAAGATTGAGCTACGGGCCGTGGAGCGGACGGTCCGGACGATCAGCCGTGGGCCGGGACAGAGCGGATCCCGAAGCATGGCAGCGGGGAGCATTCGGAGTGCAGCACTGAGCAGATCGGTCGGTGATTATTTAGCTAGTTCTTTCGGACGCCGGAGGATCGAGGAGGCAGATCAACGACAACCCCAGGAGGAGGAGCACAACACCATGGGACCACCAGCCAGGCGGCAGGAGTGTGCTGGTGACAGTGAGGGCCCGGGGGATAAACCGGCTGAGTGACTTGTTTTCTTCTTTATTACCCCTTACTTGTATATGACTCATGATAAATGGAATGAAATGAAAATTCTTTTTTATGTTTTGTGTGTTATGTAGATGAATGTGTGAATGAGTGTGCATGGATGTGAGAATGAGATTGAATGTGAACGTGTAAATGTATGCGAATGAATGAATGAAGTGTGAACAGTGTAAGACCGGCAGGTCAAACCACAGGCAGAAAGGAAAGAACCAAACCCATAGCAGAAAGTGTGACGGTCTAGAGAAGACGCGTCAGACCAAGGTAATGCACCATGAAGAGGCTGTCAGAAATGACAGAGGGTGGACTTCAAGCAGGGTAGTAGAAAATGTGACGGTCCAGGAACAGAGCGTCAGAGTTAGGTGACAGTCAAACGCCAGACCGTTAGACATGACAGAACGAAGATGGATTTGAAGCAGGATGCAGAAAATGTGACGGTCTAGGAACGGAGCGCCAGACTAAAGTAACGGCCATAATTCAGACCGTCAGAAATGACAATGAAAAATTGAGCCAATAAGGTGTAGTAGGAAGGTGACGGCCCAGGAATGGAGCGTCAGAGAAAGTAACGGTCATAGCTCAGACCGTCAGACATGACAGAACGAGGTTGAACTAAAAAACATGCAGCAGAAAATGTAACGGCCTAGGAATGGAGTGTCAGAGGCATCTGACGGTCTTACGATAGACCGCCAGAGAACAAAGCGTACTCTGAGACGGATTGTGCCGTGAGAGTCCAAACTTGAAGCAAGGACGCCTTAATCCTATCTAGAACTCTCCTAGACTCAAGATAAGGTCTTCTAACCCAAATCTTATCATTCTAGAGCCATAATCAGACCTTTAAAACCTAGGAACCAGCCCAAAAATCATAGCTTTCCTCAATTCTCTACTTCAAGGGCTGAAAAAAAACTTATTAAGGGCAAGGAACACCATGAAGAGGAGCTTTGGAGCGATAAGCATGGAGGAGAAGGTTTACACCGGGCCTAAAGCAGCCAGGAAGGAGCATGGGGATCTGCAAAGGCTGACATCAATCCCCAAGCATCTTAGCTCAAGTGCCCAAAAAGTGGTAAGTTCTAATGATTTCAACAAAGTTCATCAATCAATTTCTGCACTTCCTTCTTATGATTCTCTCTTCTTCTTCTTCCTCCTTCTTTCTAGCCTCTTCCTAGTCCAAGGTGTTACTCCAGCTTAAAGTGGGTGGCTCCCATGGTCAAAGAACTCCCTTTAGAAGTCTTAACCATCCTTAGGGCATGGCACCTCCAACCTTTATTGGTTTTGGCCAAAAACTTTCAGAAATTGTCCTTAGATTGGGCGAGCATTTCAGATCTTATAGAAGTATGGCATCCACAAACACATACCTTCGTTTTCCCTTCCTTTGAAGCCACAGTCCTATTGGAGGAGGTAGAGACCTACCTAGCCCTTCCTAAGACTAAAGTGGGGGATGAAGATCTAGTGTGCCATACGGTCGAACCTATTGACCCATCCTTGATCCTAAGTGATTTCATACACAACCCAAAGGACGTGAGGACCATGATCAGCCCACACCATATTCACTTGATACCCATGGCTCAATGGATAGTCTCTCATTGTAAGAACAAGTGGGAGAGATACGAAGCAATTGCCAAAGCCGTGTCGATTTGCCTATGCGGAGTCTTCCTTTTCACAACCACCGACCACCTATTAGATATCCAAAACCTTAGCATCATCAGCGGGTTGTGGCGGGGTTTGTCCATATCTCAAGCGATCCTTTCATACCTTTACAAGGGACTTAGCTCAGCTTGCTTAGGAGGACCTTTGTTCGGCTCCATGATAGTCATCGAGTGTTGGATAGGCGTAAGAATTAAGTTCCAACCCAAGGAGAACATAACTTCAACCAGCCGGATCTTTGGGAGCCACCCTTTGTTCTTCATTGGAGGTGCCTTTGGATTTTCTCCACAGGTCGAATGCAAGACGGCGGACAAGAAAATGCGGGATGAATGGCGCCTCTTCCTCAACACTTTGCCAATGGCGAAGTTCATGATGCGTCCAAGAGTCCTTCGGAACACCTTGCTTAGAGTACCCCGGCGACTAGGCCTTGATCTTTAGCTAGTGGGGAACACTACCATGGCGATCTACAACCCGCACCGGTGCCATCTTCAAATTGGGCTACCCCGAACTGAAGTTCCTGCACTATCACACAACCCTCCCCTTCTAGCTAGGAAGATGGGGACCGAGGAGGATGAGAGGGCAGTTTGGAGCGCGCTGACCATGTGGGAAGTCAGCAAAGTGCGCCCGTGGCAAGAAGAGGTGGAAGAAGACGGCGAGGGATGCCATAGCTATGTGAAGGAATTGCACAAGATCTGCCCTCTTACGGATAGAACATTGAATGTAGCTTGAGCTCTCTTCATGAATGATGTAATTGACAATTTGAAGTTTTATCAATCAATTTTATGTCTCATTGAGTTCAATTTAATGAAATGGAAAGTGCCTTAGTTGAATGGATATGAGATTGTTGCTTGACTTAGCTTGAATGTTCTGGAAAATAGAGCCTCTGGAGAGTGTAACGGTCCTATTTAGGGCCGTCACAAGAGTCTGACGGTCTTGTGATAAGCCGTCAGGTGGGATAGACTTAGAGTTCTATCCTCAGGAGGGTGTAACGGTCTACGCCAGACCGTTATAGTAAGGTGACGGTATAACATAGACGCGTCAGAGAAAGCTTGCTGAGAGGAAATGAGTGCCAATCTTTCTGGAGAGTGTGACGGTCGAATGGGTGACCGTTACAGGATGTGAAGGTCTGATACTGGTGCGTTACAGACCTGAACCTGGAAATTTATGAATCTTCAGTCCTGGGTTTGAACCTGCGTTCTGCACACACTTAGATAAAAAAACAAGTCAGATCCGTTCTTAGACTCAACCCCTTGCCTTAATGCAAGTTAGAGAATGACCAATTCTTGATATTTGGTCAAGGGGTGGAGCCTTATTAAATAGGTAGAAAATATAATGGAAATAATGCAATGCGTGCGATGCATATGATGAAATTTTTGGATTTTGAAGAATATCTGGATTTTTGTGAAGTTTTGAAAATATCTGATGTTTTTTTTTGAATTTTGGAATATATGATTTTTTTGGATTTTGGAAATATGTGATTTTTCTGGACTTTGAAAATATGTGATTTTTTTGGATTTTAAAATATGTGATTTTTTTTATTTTGAAATATGTGATTTTTTTTATTTTAAAATATGTGATTTTTTTGGATTTTGAAATATGTGATTTTTTTTTTATTTTGAAATATGTGACTTTTTGATTTTGGAAACCAGCGCCTCCCCTAACCACGTGGGTCCTTCTCATATCATTAAGAGTTCCCCAGGTTGGCGTGCAAATAGAGGTGACAACCCCTGGCCGGGGCCTAACTTGCGTGACGGTATCTCTGCCAAGGCCATACCCAGGGTACTTGTCTTAGTCCTGAAAAGGAAAAAAATAGAACACGGGGATAAGCTTAGGCCAGATATAGAAGTTTTTAGGACTTGAGTTCCTCTCCAGTCAACCCATTAGAGACTTGGTCTGTTGTGCCGGGACTTTGTGTCCGTCATCGAACCTTGATCCACTCTAGGCACGCATACGACCGGGCTCATGCGTCCCGCGGGAAAACTGTACTGCCACTCTTGCCATGCCTAGTTTTTCTCTTTCTTACCTTTCTGGAGCTTTGGAACTATGATTTGATAGACTTTTGAGATAAACTTTTGTTTTTTTTGTCACAAAGATCGCTCCTTTGCTTTGCTTTTCTCTTCTTGCTTTCTGTGGCGTCAGGTCATAACGGACTGCCCCTGTTTGAGACCTCCTGTCGTTAGGGTGCCTAGATTGGTCATCACCTCCATATTCACCTCTTGCCCCTGGATTCAGCCGAAGAAGGAAACGAACAGGGACTTCGACTTTCCACGAAAGCATGGCCAGGGAGAAACGATGTCTACAAAGTGGGAATCCTGACCAGGGATGTCGTGTAGTGTGTGATTGCCACACTCGGGGTCCTCTTTCATGGCGAAAGGAAAAAGACACCTCGCTGTTGGGGTGGCACGTGGTTAGACTCTAAGGAAAGAAACGCTTAAGATACAACCCATTCCAAGCATGAGCGAGTTCCTCACCTTCTGCGTTTACCAAGCGATAAGCATTCCTTGGATAAGCCTCTTTGACAACAAACGGCCCTTCCCAGTTAGGTTGCAATTTAGACCTAGGACCTGCAGACCGAATGAACTTGCGTTTCAAAACCATATCACCTTTTTGAAATTTACGCTCGATTACCTTCTTTTGAAAATAACGTGAAACTCTCTTTTAATAAATAGATACGTGATCGGCCGCATTCATCCTCTTCTCGTCTAAGAGTTCCAACTAAACGAGCAACGCTTCTCGACGTTCGTCGAGATTAAGTTCCTTATCGAGCTGTACCCTTAGGGAAGGGATTAAGATCTCATATGGGAGCACCGCCTCCATCTCGTAGGTGAGAGCATAGGGAGTTTGTTGATGCACACCGACTAGTGTCGTTAAGAAAGCCATGCCACAATTTCAAAATGTTCACACTCACTCACTTTAAAAGATTGGAAAATCAAATTATATAGTGGTAAGCGGAGTCGATCCCACGAGGAGGAAAAATCCTTATTTTAACAAGTTGAAAAAATACCTTATGCTTTGAAAACCGAATTTTTGAGTGTGATTAATCTAAGGAAAGATAAATTGCTTAAAAAATATTTAAAGAATGTGAGAGGGTTTAAGTAGAGAAATTTGGAGGAGATAGAAAGATAAACATAATTTCACAAAGATCAACTTTATTGCTATGAGAGGTGGCAAGTACAATGTATATGAAAACTAAAATTACAACTTGCAAAATAAAAGAAGAGAAAAGAAATTGTAAGCCAATAGGATGAAGAACGCCGTCAACTCATTGCCAAGCCTTGGATGAAGATCGCCTCGCCTTGGATGCCGACGCCGTGAGAGAATCAATTGGAAGAGAATCCGCCAAAGGGATGTGTGGATGAAATATAGGAGATGGAGATGAAAAGGTGGAGGAAGAAGAATAAAATTAAAACCAAAACATGTATGTTGTGAAAAGAGAGGAAGAGATGGCTATGATGGGTGATAAAACATAAAACAGTTTTAAAAATAGAGGGTTAGAAGAAGAAGAAATAAATTAAAATCTAGAGAGAATTAGACAAAGTGAAAGAAGAGAAAATTGTAGAGAACGAAGAGAGGAAGAAGATTTATGGAGAACACAAAGACAGAAAATAAGAGGAAGATGGAGAAAAATGTGATAGAACAGAGAGTCGTCGCGGATGAATAGTGCAGAACTGAACTTTAGAAAATTGATTGTAATATGAAAACGGTTGAGAATTTGAAGAAGTGGTAGAAAAAGAACTTGAAGAAATTTTAAAAACCTACAACTTTCATGAAGAACTCAGAAGCAACAGAAGATCAGAAAGGGAAGAAAAATGAGAAATAGCAGAATATTTTAAAACCGGATGAACAGTAAAAAAGCATAGACAGCTCTTTGGAAAACTGGAAATAACTTTGAAAACTGGAAGAATTAGAGGAAGATGAAGAAGATAAAATTTGTACAAGACTGGAAAACGAAGAACTTTGATGAAGAACTTAACTGCAAAAGATGAAAGAGAAAGCTTCAAAATAAATCCCTATGGCAGACCTCCAACCTCTCCCTCTCTGCATCATCGGCCATGGCATCTATTTATAAGGTACAGAACCCTTCCATGATCGTGGGTTCCCAGTTTGATCCAAAAACCAATTTCCAACAATGCAACTAGACCTAATTAGACTCTTTTCCAATATGAGAGTCCTCCTTTCTATAAAATATTGATTAGATAAGAGCAAACATGGAAGAACAGTTCGATCGGGAGCCTCCTGCTGCCTTTTCTGGTTCAACTTTGAATAATGACTTATATTGGGGTGTCCTTTCTTTAAATGACGCCTTAGAGTGGGGCGTCCTTTCCTGAAGTAGCGCCTCTTCACTCGGGCGTCAGTTTCCTTATTTCTTTATTTGCTATTTTCTTTATTTTTCATAAAATAGGAATTGACGACTGTTCATATGGGTGTTCTTTCAATGATTAGCGACTGCATCTCGGGCGTTAATTCTTTTTTTTTTCTTTTTCCACTTTCTTCTTTCAAATGAATTGACGCCTGTGACACTATCGCTTCTTGCTGAAGACGCGCCCGCGCAAAAGGGCGTTCATTAAATAGCGCCCTGATCTAGGTCGTTGTTTCCTGAAAATTAAAATATCAATTTATTTAATTCCAAAATAATTATGCAAATATTTAAATATTTCTCACATGGTCTTTTAAGCTCAAAAAGATGATAAAATGTATGAAGACTCAAATAATGTGTGAGAATGTAATTAATGCTCATGTTGCACAACTTTATCCATTTAATGCTCAAAGATGATGGATGTAATATAAATTATGATGTAAAATATAGCGCTTATCACACCCCCCAACTTACTCATTGCTAGTCCCTTAGTAATACAATTAAATTAAAATTTAGGACCAACAAGAGTTCACAAAGATCATACTATTATATCCAGCTCTCCCTTCATAGAATCAACCAAAGATTAGGAATCCAGAATCATTAATGCTCATACTAGCCTTAGATTGGAAATTAAAGCACATGACTTAAGAATACAAATCAAAGTTCAATAACACTTGTGCATGTGTAATTCCAAATCTGCAGTTTAAGACAATTGCATCCCCCATTTGTTATTCTAAGTAAGTACCTTTCAACCCTGCACCTCTTAGATCAGAGCATTTAAGCATACTAGCTTTTGTCTGCCTTTTTCTTTTGTCCCTTTGGAATTTTTTTTCATTTGCACAACCATAATGCTGCACTACCCTTCACCTTTTTACGCGAACCTCAACACGTCTTAGGTGAAGCAGGCCCGGTTACTCAGATCAGGGGCATTTTTCATGGCCTGATCTTTCTATCATTTCTTTCTTTTTCAACAATATGCCTTTGCATTTTCTTTTCTTTTTTTTCTATAAAACTTGGCAGAAAACTTTTTCTTGAAATAGATGTCCTTCTCAAGAAATGCAGAGTATCAGATACAGTTCCCAAAATAACAGAGGGCTTATCTTATTTTGCTTCATCAGAGTGCATAGTGAATATTTTTTCTAATAGTGCGCATGAACTTTAAAAATATTCTTATATCAGTTTTCCATGGCTAGATCGCACTTAATTTTCCTTCAACCTTTTCCTAGTCTTTTCTAATCCAGAATTACTTTTAATTCAAGCATGAAACAATAAAATTCTGTCAGGGATTTCATCTTTTCACTTTCATGTAAATTTGCAAAAAATGATATGCAAGAATTCATGCAATATCCCTACCAGTTTGTACTATATGCAATGAAAATTTTCTGTCCTCTGCCCCCAACTTGAATGGCATTGTCCTCAATGACATGTAAAGTTGAAATGAAAGAACAATGGAATAATGAAGTTTACTGAGTAGGAAAGAGACAACCTGGTGTGCGGAGTAGAACCTCCTTTGGCGATAATGGCGACAACTTCCTCTCCTTGGCTTGAATCTAACAACTAAAACACACTGAAACAAAAGTATCAAATAACAAAAACCTTGGGTTGCCTCCCAGAAGCGCTAAATTTTCCTTCTTCAGCCAGACATATGAAAGCTCAAAAGTGCAAGCTCTATAACCAACATGTGGATTTAAGAATGAGCCACCACGTTATCTCATCATCATTGAAAAACCAAACATTGTACCACAAGAAGATGAGATTGAGCATGATTGTATAGGGGCTAGAGTGGTTGTTATCACAATTCGGTTGATCATGCAATATATGAATTAACAACCTAACTCTTAATGGGGTGGCCTGAGGTAAAAGCCGTGATGAATCAGTTAGGCCAAAAGGATCCCCTTGATTAATAATTAGAAATTTTCTTCAAACTTGTGGTCTTTATATGTGTTGAAAACATTAATGAAGACCTTATTACTAATCAAAATGTCATGCTCTTCCTCACTTTTAGAGATTTCATGATCATGAGTGAGGTGAGAAGGGATCAAAGGGAGAGGAGTTTCAAGCAACGGATCAGTGTCAAGGAGCTTAGAAGAATCAACAGTGAAAGACGCATACTCCTCAACATCATGAAGCTTGAAAGGTTTAATGGAATCAGATAAATTGGCCAACATGAAAGTGTCCAACATAAATTGAGAGTTGTCGATGTCAGGAATAGGTAGCAAATCAATATCCTCCCCTTGATTTAGAGTTGTCCAATCGAGATGAGAGTTATGAATGGCACCCGCCTCCTCCTTTACCCAAGACAATTGTTTTATAACTTTACTCAAATCATTTCTTGTAATAACCTATTTATCCTCTTCTACTTGGAATATGCTCTCCTCAAATATGGGTAGTGGTAGAATTTGATCACAAATTTGCATCTTACTATCTCCCCCCAACTTGAGAACATCGATTTCCTGAAAATTCTCCTCATAATCATAGGTAAGTGCAAGCTCCTCACTCTCAACTTTAGGAAGGGACATAAGTGAAATATGATCATCAAGTAATTTAGCACCTTCCTTCTCACATGTAATGTCATCAAATTCCTTGATCCCCTCAAATCTCTTAGGTTCCTCGTTTAAAGTCTCCCGACCAGACCTCTCCATAATCTCTTCATCTTCAAAATTAAGATTGATCTGAGTGTTAGACTCTTGAGGAATCATAGATTGATCATAGTCATCATAAGAAATTTGATCAGTAAAAGTGGAACCTGAGTAGCTAAGCACTTGTTCTTCCTGTATCCTCTTAATTTCCTCAGTCATCCTATCAGTTCGCACTTGGAGAGATTGATTTTGCAGCATGATTGATTGATAGAATTGATTGAATTTCTCCTCTGAATTCGGATTTGAGGATGAAGGAGATGAACATTGAGGCTGAGATTCATAGGAATAACAAAGGGAAGAGTGATCAATTGAAGAGGACATGGACCATCCATCTTGATGTTGAGCTTGATCATAACAATCATTAGAATATTGAGCCCAATTCTGAGAAATTTGATGTAAAGGATGTTGGGCCAACCTTTGCATAGAATTCCAAGAATACTCTGATTGCCCTCTCCCATTTGAGCTTGAAGATTGTGGACAAAAATCATAGGAAGATAGGGAGGGATTTTGAGTCATACAAACTTGCTTTTGGATTAGAGTGGAGTCATGCGGCCCAAGAAAAGACTGAGTATTTTGAATATGACTTTGAGTAGAAGAATGAAATTGGGACCCCATGAACGGAATGTCATTATAAGAAAGGCTTCCATTATAGTCTGACCAAGAGGATTGGCTATCATAGTGGGCCAGACCATTGTGGGTGAATGAGAAAGATTGAGTTGGACCGTTGGCAACATAAACAAGTGGGGTATTTCTTTGCAAAATTGTGCTCAATTTCATATGTGGCAATTCCGCCAAGATCGGCTTGGCCCACATATGATTATGATCTTGATAATAAGGTGGCATGATGGAGTTTGGATTCATAGCCCAAAAATGGATCAAGAAAGTAGGCCAAAAGGTAAGCCTCATTGAATTTGTGAGCCCAACTCAAAAACATGAATTTCTCACCTAATTTTTTAAGGTTTTTTATTTTATTATTTTCAATGCAAGGTAAACAACAACTATATGAATAATGCATGCAACATGATGCTTTTTTTTTTGAATTTTTGAGATGCAATGAATTAATTCCTATATGAATACTTTATGCAACGAGAATGATGATGAATTTTTTTTATTTTTTTTAGAAAACCCTTCTAAGGGCACTCTAACTCCAAGGTACTTCGTGGTACAACCTGCCCGGCGTCCGTGAGGGAATTCACGGGTGCGGGGACTTATGGAGGTCTTAGAAATAGAATTTCAAGTCCAAAGAGACGGAATGCTCAATGGAGTGTCCTTCCAAATCCAAGAAGGGTGTAAAGATCCTAATGCCCTTAAGAAAGGGAAAAAAGATGAGAAGAATTTTTTTTTTCAAATAATGCTAGGAATAAACAAATAGATCAACTAAATGCACACATGCATGAAAGTAATGCAACTAAAATATGCTAGCATGATGATTTTTTTTTTTCTGTTTTTCTGTTTTCTAGTTTTTTATTTTTTTTTTTTGAGAATTTTTCAATTTTTTTTTGAATTTTCAAAAAGAGATATAAAGAAAAGAAACTATCAACTAAAAATACCAAACAATATGCAAAACTACTACAAATTAACATTTAAAATCATGTTTTTGAAATTATCTAGATTTAGGATTTTTTTTAGAATTTTTTAGAATTTTTTAGATTTTTTTAAGATTTTTCAGAATTTCACAAAAAAGGACCTTTTCCTACGTATACTGACCTTTAGTGATGCTTAAATTTCTCAGAATTTCTGATTTTCAACTTTCTGCGAGAGATTATTTCCTGGGAATATGCAGGTCCGAATTTCTGTAATTTTTTGATTTTTTGATTTTTTTTATTTTTTCTGTAAAATAAAAAATAGAAAAATAAGTAAAACTATATACAAATCAAACACAAGGAATTTCTCAACATAAAAATTAATTTCCTCCCCGGCAACGGCGCCAAAAATTGATGCGCACCGACTAGTGTCGTTAAGAAAGCCGTGCCACAATTTCAAAATGTTCACACTCACTCACTTTAAAAGATTGGAAAATCAAATTATATAGTGGTAAGCGGAGTCGATCCCACGAGGAGGAAAAATCCTTATTTTAACAAGTTGGAAAAACACCTTATGCTTTGAAAACCGAATTTTTGAGTGTGATTAATCTAAGGAAAGATAAATTGCATAAAAACAATTTAAAGAATGTGAGAGGGTTTAAGTAGAGAAATTTGGAGGAGATAGAAAGATAAACATAATTTCACAAAGATCAACTTTATTACTATGAGAGGTGGCAAGTACAGTGTATATGAAAACTAAAATTACAACTTACAAAATAAAAGAAGAGAAAAGAAATTGTAAGCCAATAGAATGAAGAACGCCGTCAACTCATTGCCAAGCCTTGGATGAAGATCGCCTCGCCTTGGATGTCGACGCCGTGAGAGGATCAATTGGAAGAGAATCCGCCAAAGGGATGTGTGGATGAAATATAGGAGATGGAGATGAAAAGCTGGAGGAAGAAGAATAAAATTAAAACCAAAGCATGTATGTTGTGAAAAGAGAGGAAGAGATGGCTATGACGGGTGATAAAACATAAAATAGTTTTGAAAACAGAGGGTTAGAAGAAGAAGAAATAAATTAAAATCTAGAGAGAATTAGACAAAGTGAAAGAAGAGAAAATTGTAGAGGACAAAGAGAGGAAGAAGATTTATGGAGAACACAAAGACAGAAAATAAGAGGAAGATGGAGAAAAATGTGATAGAACAGAGAGTCGTCGCGGATGAATAGTGCAGAACTGAACTTTAGAAAATTGATTGTAATATGAAAACGGTTGAAAATTTGAAGAAGTGGTAGAAAAAGAACTTGAAGAAATTTTAAAAACCTACAACTTTCATGAAGAACTCAGAAGCAACAGAAGATCAGAAAGGGAAGAAAAACGAGAAATAGCAGAATATTTTAAAACCGGATGAACAGTAAAAACGCATAGACAGCTCTTTGGAAAATTGGAAATAACTTTGAAAACTGGAAGAATTAGAGGAAGATGAAGAAGATAAAATTTGTAGAAGACTGGAAAATGAAGAACTTTGATGAAGAACTTAACTGCAAAAGATGAAAGAGAAAGCTTCAAAATAAATCCCTATGGCAGACCTCCAACCTCTCCCTCTCTGCATCATCGGCCATGGCATCTATTTATAAGGTACAGAACCCTTCTATGATCGTGGGTTCCCAGTTTGATCCAAAAACCAATTTCCAACTATGCAACTTGACATAATTAGACTCCTTTCCAATATGAGAGTCCTCCTTTCTATAAAATATTGATTAGATAAGAGCAAACATGGAAGAACAGTTCGATCGGGAGCCTCTAGTTGCCTTTTCTGGTTGAACTTTGAATAGCGACTTATATTGGGGCGTCCTTTCTTTAAATGACGCCTTAGAGTGGGGCGTCCTTTCCTGAAGTAGCGCCTCTTCACTCGGGCGTCAGTTTCCTTATTTCTTCATTTGCTATTTTCTTTATTTTTCGTAAAATAGGAATTGACTACTGTTCATATGGGCGTTCTTTCAATGATTAGCGACTGCATCTCGGGCGCTAATTCTTTTTTTTTTATTTTCCCACTTTCTTCTTTCAAATGAATTGACGCCTGTGACACTGTCGCTTCTTTCTGAAGACGCGCCCGCGCAAAAGGGCGTTCATTAAATAGCGCCCTGATCTAGGTCGTTGTTTCCTGAAAATTAAAATATCAATTTATTTAATTCCAAAATAATTGTGAAAATATTTAAATATTTCTCACATGGTCTTTTAAGCTCAAAAAGATGATAAAATGCACGAAGACTCAAATAATGTGTGAGAATGTAATTAATGCTCATGTTGCACAATTTTATCCATTTAATGCTAAAAGATGATGGATGTAATGTAAATTATGATGTAAAATATGACACTTATCATTTATCCCGTGGGAGTACGAACGGAGGTGCGGTAAGCCCATAGAGCCTCTACTAATCTTTCTGGCCAATCAGAAAATTTATGAGATTCGCATGTTTTCTTTATGATTTTGAGAAGTGTTTTATTAGTGGCTTCGGCTTGACCATTGCCTTGTGGGTAATATGGAGATGAATGATATAATGCAATATTGAACTTCTTACATAGGTCCTTGAGCTCTTGAGAGATGAACTGGGGTCCGTTGTCGGTGACGATACTGCTTGGCACTCCGAACCGCGAGATAATGTTATTCATGATAAAGCGGCACACCGTGGTAGCATTAATCTTTGCGTAAGCTTCATCTTCGGCCCATTTGGTGAAGTACTCAGTGGCGGTAAGGATGAAGGATTTTTGCTTGACCTGAGAATTGGGATCACCGAGCGGGCCGCCAATGTCGAAAGCCCACATAGAGAACGGCCAAGGAGCAGAAAGAGGATGTAAGGATGAAGCTGGAGCATGAATTTTATCGGCATAGAGTTGCCATTTAAGACACCTCTGGACATAGAGGGAGCAATCTTCCTCTAGAGTGGGCCAATAATAGCCCTGCCTAAGGATCTTCTTCGCTAGAGCCTGGCCATTAACTTGAACTCCACACTCACTAGAATGGGCTGCTTCGGCCACCTTCCAAGCTTCATCATCGTCTAAGCATCTCATGAGCATTCCATTAGTAGTGCGCCTATATAGTTCTCCAGCAATGATAGTATACCTTGAGGTGGCTCTTCTTATTGACTTGCACTGCTCAGCATTTGCCCCTTCCTAGAACGATCCATCTTTGCAAAACAACTCAATCTCATGATACCAGGGTAATTCTTCTTCCTCTAAGATCTCTTCCAATTCTATCAAAGATACTTCCTTAAGCTCTTCCTTCTCAGCCCTCGCCTCCACAGTCTTCCTAAGGTTGACATATCAAGGATCTTGAAGAGAGGGTGCGTCCAATCTCTGAACGATGATATTCTCAGTACTCCGACTGAGAGGGAAAGATAGAGAGGAAGAGAGAGATGCCAAAGCATCGGCTAGAATGTTTTGAGACCGGGGAGTATGGATGTAGATCAACTTGCGGAATTACCTAGCGAGGAGCGTGACCAAATCTTGATATGGTTTGAGCTTAGGGTCACGGGTGCGATAAGTGGACAGAACTTGCCACAGGACGAGCTGGGAGTCCCCTATGATATTCAAGTAATGCGCGCCTAGAAGGTAGGCGTGCTTTAATCCAGCTAGGAGAGCCTCATACTCGGCGATATTGTTGGTAGCAGGAAATTGAAGTTGATAAGCAAAAGGAATCGTTACTCCTTCCGGAGTGAGCAGAACAGCGCCTATCCCTCGGCCCTGAGAATTGAGTGCACCATCGAAGTGCAGAGACCAGAAGGGATGATGAGTTAGAACAGAGAGATGCTCATCAGGGAAGTCATCCTGAATAGAATCCGTGTAGGGAATCGGAGATGGGCAAGATGCTCAGCGATGGCATATCCTTTGACTGTCTTCTGAACGACGAACGTGATATCGAACTGAGAGAGGAAGCTCTGCCAGCGAGCTAACCTACTGGATAGGACAGGCTTTTCTAAGAGATAGCGGATCGGGTCCATTCTAGAGATCAGCCTAACTGGGTGGGCAAGGAAATAGTGTTTGAGCTTCTGAGCTACCCACACTAAGGCGGCACAAGTCTTCTCCATAGCGGTGTATTTAGCCTCAGTTGGGTTGAACAACCTGGAGAGGTAATAAGCTGCCCGCTCTTTTCCTTCATCGTCTACTTGTGCTAAGACCGCCCCTAGGGAGTCCTCAATGACCGAGATGTATAGGATTAGGGGTTTCCCGGGGATAGGAGGTTGCAAAACCGGGGGATTGGATAGATATTCCTTTAGGTCCTCATAGGCCTTTTGACAATCTTGATTCCATTCAAATTTGACTCCCGCCTTTAGCAATTCATAAAATGGGCGGCACCTCTGAGAATGTTGGGATATGAATCTTCTGATGAATTGTAATCTACCAATTAGTCCTTGAAGTTCCGTAATGTTATTTGGCGGAGGCATGTCCATGACGGCCTTTGCTTTATTAGGATCAATCTGAATCCCCCGTTTGCTAACTATAAAGCCTAGCAACTTCCCTGAAGAGACTCCAAAAACACACTTCTTCGGATTCATTTTCAGCTTGTACTCCCTAGCTCTCTGCAACACCTTAGTCAGGATAGAGGGGTGTTCTTCCTTGGTTCTTGATTTCACCAAGATGTCATCCACGTAGGCTTCCATATAGATATGCATCATGTCGTGGAAAATGGCCATCATTGCCCTCTGATAGGTGGCACCTGCGTTCTTCAGACCGAACGGCATAACCACGTAGCAGTACGTGCCCCAGGGCGTGGTGAAGGAAGTTTTCTCTTGATCCTCCGGAGCGAGACGAATCTGATTATAACCTGAGTAACCGTCCATGAATGACAAAGCTTCGTACCCGACAGTGTTATCGACCAGGACGTCTATGTGAGGCAGCGGGAAATCATCTTTGGGACATGCTTTATTAAGATCCCTGAAATCGATGCAAATACGCACCTTTCCATCCTTCTTGATAACAGGGACTATGTTCACCACCCACTGGGGATATAGAACAACTCTAATGAACATGGCCGTGTATAACTTATCAACTTCTTCTTTGATCCTTAAGGCCATGTGGGGGTGAAATCTTCTCGACCTCTGTTTTACGGGTGTTGCCCATGGTTTAAGTATGAGTCGATGTTCCACTAAAGAGGGGTCAAGACCCGGCATGTCCTCGTAAGACCAGGCAAAAGAATCACTATACTCCCTCAGAACCTTGACTAGATCTTCTTCACTTGCGGAGGGAGATTAGTGGCAATAATGATGGGCCTTGGGTCTTCTTCAGGTCCTAAATTTATTTCCTTCGTAGGTTCATCCACTGTCGACGATGGCTCGTCGAATCTCTTTAATCCTTGCGCATACAGATCGGCAGTGTCATCTACGTTGCTGTCCTCATCCTCAATCGGGTCTTTCTCATCCAAGACTTCATAGACACTGAGTCCGTCATCGCTCCACACCGCTTCTATCTCCTCTTCGTCTTCTATCATGATTGCCGTAGCGACGAACTCTGGACATTTCAAAAGAGCATGACATCGCTGAGCCAGATCCTGCAAGAACCTATCATGAATGGATTTGGAAGGATGCGCAAGCGAGCGCGGCTCAAGCTCGGAAGGATTGGACGACCTAGAACAGGACCCTACTTCTCTAGTTCTAACTGACCCTACTTCCCTAGACTCGACGGACCCTATGCCTAACCTAGGAGAAAGGAAATCTAGTGAAAAGGAAGGAGCAGGGGACTCGTGCCCCTGGGAGAAGGATGGAGACAAGATAGCGTAATCTTCCACCAAAATCTCCGTTTCAAATTTGACGTTTTTTTTGGAGATCATACAGCAGGATGGAGGAGGAGGAAGTTGCATAGGGAACAACTCGGGAAGATGCAATCGAAGAATGGATCAGAGGATCGAAACCACATCTCGTGGAGTAGGGTGGTGGAGGAAGGAGGAGTGAATAGAGTTGATAGATCAATGGGTGGGCAGCGCCCACATGCACATGGGACAAACAAGATTTCAAGTGGTCTTTCCGTGAAATACGGATTGACCATGATCGGGGGTGAATGGGGTATGGACTCCAATTGTTGAAAGAGAGATGAGAGGCGGGAGGGAGACCAAGAAATGATAACAGGTGAGCTCCCCTTTTCTTGCAGATAGCTAATTGGTTTCTTCGGCCTCCACTGAACAAGCCGGGTTTCTTGATTCATCCTCTGACCATGGCCATCTGGTTCGCTGAACATTCTGGCAAAAGATTGACTGAAATCTGACACATCATCAACAGGCCCTTTTGGTAGCAGAGGTGGACTGGAGATTGTGCAAGTTGTATCTTTCTTTTCCGACTGTGCTAGTTGTGAATTTAAGGTGCCTGGCTGAAGAGGACCTTTAACAAAGTGTTGACGATAGTCCCATGTAAGTGACCCTGAATCGCCCAAAACTGATAATGCGGACTCTCGGTAACCGAGACCACGCCTGCTCATCTTTCTTCCTTTGGGTACTAGCTTAGTTTGCCCTTGTAACTGCGTACCGAGGCCTCTCCCCGGTTGATAACCCAGCTTCAATATGATATCCCAACCCTTGGAATCTCGATCTTGGGTTTCACTTTGATATTGACGGGTGTAGTGGCAGGCTTGCGTGGCGTATAAGCCCAAGGGAAATCCAGATCTAGTACATAAATAACGGGCCGGCTACTGGGCCATAATGTGGGCAGAATCTTCTCTGAAATAACTTTGACTGACTGGACCGTGGATGAGCTTTTTACTTTAACCACCCTCCCTTGAAAAGGGAACTTAAGACATTGGTGCGCGGTGGAGGGCACGGCACTGAGAGTGTCGATCCACGGACGACCCAAGATAGCTTTGAACATGGGGTCGATGTCTAGCACATAGAATTCAATGAGCATGGTGAGAGGCCCAAGCTCGGCTTGAATAGTAACAATCCCGTGACATGCCCTCCGAGAATTGTCATAAGCAGCTATAGTAGTGGGGGTCGGGCGTAGAAGCTCTTCTAATAGATTGCAGGCCCTGAGAGTGCTGAGCGGGCACACATTGATAGATGCCCATGTATCAACTAATGCCGCATCGATGCTGATTTTATTCAAGATAACGGTAATGCAAAGCGGCATTTGCCAAGCTTCTGGAGGTGCTAGCTCGGTTTCAGAGAAGGTTATAGCTGGTCCTTTAGAAATAGTTGCCAATGCCGTAGGTAAACTGTCGGCTGCCACGTCTTCACTGACCATCACCTTTTGAAGGAAGTTTCTGAGAGCATCTTGGTGAAGGGTAGATCTTTTGATAAGCTCCAGTACGGATATCTTAGCGAGAACCTGATCCAAGTGATGCATCAGATTGTATTGGGTTCCTGGTAACGGCTCGACTTCTTCCTGCTCAGCAACCGGTTAGGAAGACTGGGGATTGGAGGTGGAAGGATAATTGCGGTGAAACATGCGCCTGCTCTGTAGGGTGAAGTTATAGGCTGCCGCGGCCTCAGATGGGCTCAAGATAAGTGACTTAGCAGGCCCGGTGGGTTGGATGAGTGGTGCGGAAGAGGGTGTGGTGGAAAGGATGATGGGTGAGGGGTTGGTGGTAGCAGGTGTGAGCGGAAGTGGGGATACAAAGGTAGGCGGAGGTGTAATGAGTGGAGGGTTAGATGGAGGTACGATGATAGCGGGTGAAAAGGTGAGCGGAGGGGTAGTGATGGAAGCGGGGGTGAGCAATGGCGGGGGTGGTGGATTTGCGGGTGATGACATATTTACGGGGGTGTATGGGAGAACAAGTGGAGAATGGGTTTGGTGCGTAGGTATGAGGATGGAGGAAGCGGGGGAATTAAGGTAGTTGTGGTGAAGGGCCATAACCTGTGGCGTGGAGCTATCGTCGTCAAAGGACCACTCGGTGTTAGGAGCTGGGGGTTGGACAACATTGACCTGAGCTGGTGCCGGCGGCTGAGGCTGTGGAGTGGGAGGATGGTTCGGCATCGGGTTCTGGTGGATCCCCAAGTCTTGAACCGGCTACTGTTGCTGTTGCAGCTGTGGTGCCTGTTATTGCTGCACTTGCTGCCTCGGCGGCTGCCTTCTGTTCTCTTTAATTTCTGTAATGGCCCTATGCATTTCGACCAAATCAATCCTTTGTCCTTCATGGAGGTCATAGACCAAATCCCTGAACTAAAAACACCCTTCAATAGTATGTCCTAGTTGCCTGTGGAACATACAATACTTTGTCTGATCAACGGCCGGGTTCCAGTTGGGCCGTTCCGGAGGGAGTTGTGTAGCACTAACTGACATGATAGCGGAACAGATATCCGTGAGGGTTTCTGGCAGGGGTGGGTACTGTGCTCTTTTAGGAGCCGGGCGCTTGTTGTTGTTGTTGTAGCCGTTGGGTGGAGGGACATTATGGTATTGCGAAGGCTGTGGAGGTTGTTGTGGAGTGGTAAAGGTATTCTGTGGAGTGGCAAAGGTAGGCGGAGGATTTTGTGGAATGGTTGGGAAGTTTTGTAGCGGAGTTTTACGGAGTGCGGGGGTTTTGCGGGAAGCGGAAAGGTACGGCTTGGAAAGGGAAGTTAACGGCTTGAACTTGTTCATTGGTCTGAACCCCCTCGGTGACAGGCCCTTGAGGTTTCTTGTGGTATTTTGGCTTTTGGTTCTCAAAGAGCGAGTGGATGGGGGAGTCTTTGAACTGCGTTTGAATGAATCGCGCCTAGCTATAGAGTTGGTGCATGTTGGCTATATCATTCATGGCCAGAATATTTTGGAAGGTCGGAGTAGCATTGGAAATGAGTAACTTGACCTTCTCTTCCTCTAGAATGTGGCCTGGCACCCTGGCGGCCATCTATCTCCATCTGTCAGCGTAAGTTGTAAATTCCTCATCTGGCTTCATCTTTTCGGCCACCAAGTCGGTAAATGAATATTCCTAGCCGACCCTATCTTGGAACCGCTGGATGAACTTGTCTTTTACTATCTTGAAACTTTCAGCATCCTCTAATGGCAGAGAGTAGAACCATTCCAGTGCAACACCATCCAGTGATCGGCGGAATAGGTACGCCATAAGGCGATCATCATACTATAATTGAGCCGATTCGTATAAAAAGTCCCTTACATGAATAAAGGGATTGCCGTTCCCATCATATTTCCTGTAGTTGGGGAGCTCGGATTGTGGAGGGAATCGGATATTCTGGAAGCTGGGGACTGGAACGTGTGCCAAAGATTGAGGGCCAACCCGCTTCTGAAGGAAGTCAAGTTGTTGTTGCATGGCGGTCCATTTGTCAAGGAGTTCCTGTTCCCTAGACGGAGCAGGGGTAGTGAAAGACGAAGGTTGAAATTGAGGAGCGGAAGGGTAAACTGTTGTTGGAGGTGGAAGCCCAGAAGGGTAGGCGGATAAAGTGGGAAGCCCATAAGAAGGATATTGGGCCGGAGACTGACCCAAACTAGAATGGATTTGGGCAACCCCTTGCTGAGGGCTCAAGAAGTCTGAAGGGCCAACGAGGACTTGTGGCACTGATGGGCCGGATATGTGATGATCCGCCTAAATGAACGAAGGGAGAATAGACTTTCCCTTGTCAGAAAATTACTGGGCCGAAGCAGAAGATTGACCCGTTTCCATGCTAGCAAATCTGATGGTCCGAGGTTGGACCGGAGTAAGATCAATTGGAGTAGGCTGGATGGAGGGCCCACCAACTCTAGATTGGTCGATGGAAAGATTAGATTGGCCTTGCACAATCGTAGGAGATGGGGCATTGGCCCCCTGCATGGCCTGGTAGACAGCCTGGAGTTGGGCCAGATCCAACAAGGCCATCATTTGGAGAATGGAGCCAGCAGAAGGAGAAGAGAAGGAAGGAGTGGTTTGACCGCCCTCCATAGGAACGGAGGACGGAAGAGAGGCTGACCCCTCTCCAGACGGGAATGAGATAACCCTAGGGGGGTTTTAAAGAAGCCCTTGAGGAAGAGAATCCTCTTGGGAACGGGGAGGATTGAAAGAAGCCATGATGGGTTCGAAGAGCGGATTGGAGTAGAACTTGGAGAAGGAATTGACCCTAGGAGATGACTCTAATGGACGAAGACAACTCCACATGCAACGGAAATCCTTAGATAAAACAGCAAACAACACACAACAAACACACAATGAGCGATCAAACTTAGGTAACTTTGACAAAGATGCAAGTGAAAATGAGATGACAACACTCAAATTCAACCAAGTTGCTTAGATGATGCAACAAAGTTTTTATGATTTCTTCCTTTAGAACCTTAGTGATTTGATTAGGATGTGCTCTCCACAAGTAGGTTTCTAATAGGAAAGGATGTGTGGCATGGTTGACTCTAAATGTAATCACTCCTTCACCTATGCAATCATAGACACGGGGTAGAAAAGGTACAACCGGCCCGGTGTCCGTGTGGGAATCCACGGCTCACGGGGACTTATGGAGGTCCCTGATGTGATTCCCTAGTCGGCCCCAAGGAACATGGAGACGAGAGGTCCACACACCAAGGTAGGAGAATGCAATCTAATGTATGGAAATATGCATGAACCTATGTGCACCGGGGTGCATGCAAATCCTAGCCTAAGATCTAACAATCAATTATGCACACAATGATATGAATATATGAACCAACCAAAGAGGAGACCAGATAACATCTAAGTACAAAGATCACAGCAAAAATTGTGGAAATAAAATGCACCTCGGGATGCATACCTATCTGGAGCATGTGACGGTCTATAACCCCTGTGTCAGAGAAGTGTGACGGTCGAAGACCAGACCGTCAGAATAGTGTAACGCGGGGACGCAGGACCGTCAGAGGAGCTAGAAAACAAGAAACAACAGGAAATAACAGGAAAATCTGGGGAACACACGGGCAACCAAGGTAAGCAAATGAAAGCAGGTTTTAACAGAGATCCAAAGCACGATTGGCACTGGATGTCCCACCGTGATCGCCAAAAAACTGTTGGTTTTAATGTGCCCCTTCTTTTGCAAGGTGGGCTATGATGTCAACTATGAGCAGATAATGAGCCAAGTAACGAAATCAATCAACCTATGAACATGCGAATCATGAACCTAGGCAACTAACATAAGCTCTAACATGTGCATGCTATCTCAATCAAAACTAAACTAAGCAAGGAAAGAAAAACACACGCCGGGGCATGGAATAAGAAATAAGGAAAATACACCGTAGAGGTGGAACAAGCAAAAGTAAAGAAGAGATATGATGAGAGAGAAAAGCTAATGCCCAAACTAAGAAAAGATGTGATCGCCACCAAGGTAAAAATAAGCCAAAGACCTGATAAATACCTTAGAATAGGAGGATGATGCACCCACCCATGGGAGAGAGAAAACAATCAGGAAACTACAGCTCTGCGGGATGTGACAGTCGAAGGATAGTGCATCACAGGACTATGACGGTCCCACGATAGACCGCTACAACACTCAAACGTGCCTGTGATGGACCGTCAGAGCTTCTGCAGAAAAAGATTGGGAATCTTTTGATCTCCAAGCTTTCCGGCCGGCCAGAGAGCTTGGGCCTCGCGCAAGGGAATCTGTAAACCTGCAAAAGAGTGTAGAGCACAAGAAAAGTAACCCAGATTAGCCCTTTCACAAAGTAGTATCAATAATCCAAAGAACTTATGAACGTGCAAAAGGAGAGGGAAATACCGGGGAGATTAGTTTTTTTAAACCCCTCTGGGGCGTTTTAAAAGATGGGAGGATGTTTTAAATGAATGCAACAGATGAAAGAACGTGAAAGATGGAGAGGGACAATGCCATGATCGCTTAGAAGAGGGAAAAGCACTAAGAACAATGACTTGACTGAATTAAACCCTTGAAACCGATACTCCCTGGACTTTGGAAGTAGATGGACATGGGAAGTAGCTCTCCTTGGTTGGTTCTAGCTCCAGGATGCGGCAGCACTTCGACGCGAACTCCAGATTTCTCCTCTCCAAGCCACGAAGTCAAGGGTTCTATTTATAGGCCCTCAAAGTCTAGGTTTGAGTTGAGGATAATCCAGCTAGAAAAGAGGACGTTTCTTAGCAAACTCTTGAAGATAATACTCCCAAGAGTCCATAGAAATAAACAGAAGGTTCTTAGGATGAGTATTGAGAGAGAAATGAAGGAAACAAACTCTTAGTTCGATCACGGAGTAGTAGAGAAAAGGCCATGCTCGACAGGACTCTCTGTTGGATGTAACGGCTGCACGATAGACCGCCACAGTGATGTAACGCTCCAGGAAGGGACCGTCACACAACCCTATCCTCTAAGAAGATAAGATCAACGGGGGAAGTTTTCAAATGTTGGACTCTAGATGAATGTAACGGTCTAGAGCAGATGCGTTACAATAAGGTAACGGTCGCACGATAAACCGTCACACTCAACGGATAGGCAAAAGATAAGCTTTGAAAGGAAGCCCTAAGCTTAAGGACTCTGGAAGGATGTAACGCACCAGGGAAGATGCGTTAGAGGACTGTAACGCCCCATCAAAGGACCGTTAGAGACAATAGAGTTCAAATGAAAATGAGAGCTTGCTAAGCCTCATCCAGTGGAAAGGGATAAGGAACCAGACCCAACCAAGGAGATATGCTTCATGAAATAAACCTCAAATTGACCAAAAAGACTCAACAAAATAGTGAACAACTCGGAGCATCATATAGAATGAACAAGGAGATGACCCAACTTATTGGTCATAAAACGGGTGTCAACTACAGTCGGGAATACTCACCCGTAGCTCCAACAACCTTCTGGAATTCCAGATGAAGATGAAGCTTGCCCAACGGCAGTTGATGAGGGACAATAGGAGGACAACACCAAGCAGAAGGGTGCGGCCTCAGAGCCCGATGAAGCAGTCCAATTAGGGGCAATGGTTCAAGACTCCCCCAAGCCCAGGTGGGCAGAAGAAATGAAGCTGTCTAATGTCCGAGCAGGAAGCTGGGTAGGGAAGTTGTTGAAAAAACTCCCAGCGAGATTCACTATTTTGGAAATCCTCTCCCTGAGTGAAGAGACCCGACAGGTGTTGACACCCGTTTTATACCTAATAAGTCGGGTCATCTCCTTATTCATTCCTTATGATGCTCCGAGTTGTTCATTCTTTGACGAGTCTCTTGATCAGTTGAAGCCTGTTTCTTGGGTCTTAATTCCTGGATTAAGATGTGGCTCCTGGTGGCATTTCGTTGGTAAAGCTTGGTAATCCTCTTCATTATATTTTTTGAACCTCAATGATAATAATGGTCCCAGTCCGGCGCGTTTCTTACTTCTGACGCATGGGTCCTGGACCGTTACTCTTTGAAGAGTCCTAAAGGCTAAGGCCTCGTGGTCAGTGCTTATCCTTTTAATTCTACGTTGATAATAACGGTCTGTCGTGCAGCCGTTGTTTCTCTGTGACGCCCTATGCCTTGGCCGTTGCTTCCTTGAAGAGTCCAACTTGTTGGGTCTTCTTCCCGTTGATCTTATCTCTTTGGGATAGGGTTGAAAGTAACGGATGATCCTTGGTGAGTTACTTCCAAGTGGCGGTCTATCGTGCATCCGTTACTTCCTTCCGAGAGTCCTGGCAGTTCAGGCCTTTTCTCTGCTACTCCGTGGTTGAGATATAAATTTGGATTAACGTTATCTCTTTCAAATCCGATCCTCTGGACCTCCCGTTTGATTCTATGGACTCTTGGTGATATTATCCTCAAGGATTTGCTAAGAGTTATCCCTCTTTCCTGCTGAATTATCCTCTGCTTGACCTACGAGTTTTGAGGGTCTATAAATAGAACCCTTGAATTCATGGCAAAAAAGGGGGGGTGGTGCGGACACCAGAGCACGCGAGAGGCACGAGCCGGCGAGTCATCAGTACCGTACACGGAGCACCACTCGAGCTACAACAGCATCTCTTTGGCTAGGCGATAGCCTGGAGTCCCCACTTTGATTTTTAGTCACATTTAGCATTTACTTGCATTGTTTTAGCAATTGTTTGCTTTGCCATTGGGTTGTAATGAGTGTTTTATGTGGGTTTTTCATATTGGGTTCAATGTAAGGCTCTTAATAAGCCAAATGGGTGCCAAATGGGTGAGTCCTTTAGGGTCCATTAAGGGTTAATTGCCATATTGGGTTATAAGGCCTAATTAGGCTTCATATTGGGTTCTTAAGCCACTTGAGGCCCAATTAAGCCTCCACTCCACATGGGCCACCTGGATTGGGATAAGATAGGCTTGTGGAAGGCCTTAACAAGCCTTGAGGCAACTTGGCCCAAGAAGGGCCCAAGAAGGGGGCGCCCCCTCTTTTGGCATTATTAGGCTAGGTTAGTTTTTTTTTCTTTCTTTCCTCCCTCTCTTTGACCACATGGGATAAAATTATGAATTGGTTTCTTTTAAATATTTCTTTTTGTGGTTGGTCACATCCAATCCAAGCCATCCATTCCCCCATACCTAGATCTAAGGGTGGATATTGGATTTGGCATGTAACCTATAAAGAGTTGTATTTTTTCATTTTAGTGGAATTAATGCCATTTGAATCAAACTTAATATTGGAGCAAGGCCTAGGCTGCCCCCTTCCTCTCTCCCTCTCCCCCTTGCAGCTGTGAAGGCTGCCTCTTGGTGGTGTGACTCCACCCTATCAGTTCCGGTCGCCGCCGCCACGAGCCGCCATCGCCACCGCCGGAGTTCTGTCCGCGCAGTATCACAGCAGCTTCTACGAAATTTCAGTCTCAGCCACGGCCTCAGATCGAGTTGGGAATTTTACTGGATGTTCCAGAGGTGTCCAGCACGTCCTCAGAATTTTGGTTGGTGATAAAGAGCTCATTTGGTATTTTTTTATTTTCGTCCAATCCCAGTTTCCAGATCTGTCTCCTATCTGTTTCCATTTCCACCCGCCCTGTGTTTTAAGTCTTAGGTCCAATTTTTGATTTTTGTTAGTTCGCCCAGTTTTACTGGGCATTCTGTCCACTATCCCCTCTATCCCCAAATTTTCTTGAATTTTTTTGAGTCCATCTTATATTTTACAAAAATTGAGTTTTTCCCTAGCTACAGTACTTTCTGCCAGTTCCCAGATCTGACCACCAGACACTCTAAAATTCCTATCAAATCACCACCACCTCGGAATCCAATTCCAAAAATTGTCCCAGCTTCTTGGTTTAAATATCTATCACTTCGAAGAATAGCTTGATGTCTGAATCCCACTTTAAGTAGGCGGTCAATGGCCGTTTACAGGGAACTAAGGTGCTGATCTGAGAGTTCTGGAACTGTGTAACAGAGAATTGAAAATTAGTTAAGGTCCAGGTCCGCAGAGGTTCAGAAGATTCCACTGGCCTTAGGTTGGAGGATTTTGAGTCCTCTTTCCAACGGCGCTGGTCTTGTCGCATTCCGGCGACGGGGCCGACCGCAGCGGCTGTTTTCGCCGGAGCGCGCGCAGGAAAACAGAACTGAAATCCGTGGGCAGCCATTCCACAACTTGAAGATCGGACCCGACCGGCCACCAATCGGTGTCTCCGGCCGACCGCCGTCCGTGGAGGTCGCCACCAGGGGTCTCCATCATAGTGGGACCCACCTCCGCAGATCCGGAGGACAGCGCCATCCGTGGGCCCCACGGGCCCGCAGAACCCGCCGTTCGGGAAGCACGAAAACGCGGAGTTCGGCGCGTCGAGTCGACATCAAGATGCTGCCTGTCAACCTGATTTGCGTGATCCCCGGGGCCCACATGTGACCTTTTACCTCCCTGCGTGGAGTGGGTCGAATCCTTTTGTACTGCTGTGAATTATGTTAACCGGGGGTCCGTAAGTCAGCCGGGGTGTCTTCGCCACGCCGGGTGCGTGGAGGTAAAGGTCTTAACTTCTTGGCGTTACATTGCTTAGCTAGTATACGGTCTTAGGCCGCTGCCGAGAGTGTAGGTTCCTAGCCCGTGTGTCCATGTCACCACTGTGAGCGTGAGAGTGACCCGTCCCGCGACTCGATCCGAGTCCGGAAGTGAGTCTGACTACCTTGAACTCTGCCGGTTCCTTAACCGCGCACGATCCACGCTTTCCCTCGCATGGGACGCCGAGTGAGCTTGTACTTCTGTTAGCGACGTTTTGCCACTAGGAGCTCGTAGTGTCGGGCTTAGTGTCTCCCTGGTGTGTATTGTTGGTCGCGTCTTCATCTAGAGTCCGAGGGTGGCACTGTATAGTGTCGTCTCCCGTGTCCGTCCCGCATCAGTTTGGTATCAGAGCAAGTCGAGTCTAGGGTAGTCGTTGCATAAGTCTTGCATAGTCTAAGGTTACCCCACACACACCTTCACTCGGTATATCCAAAGGTGTTGTCCGACCGTTAGGCTTCGCCTACCGGGAAGACCACACACTTGCGCGAGTGACCTTCGGGTCGATTACCTCCGCCGCGTACCGAGTCTTGGCCATGTCTAGGGTGTAGTCGAGTCTCATTCTTTTCAAAATAAAAAAAAAGTGTTTTAAATTGCATTCTTTCAAAATACCAAAAAAGGAGTGTTTTCAAATTGCAATTAGGTCTAAGTGTATCATTTAGTGTGTTTGCATTAGTCGGTCGTTGTCACCTAGTCCGTACGTCTTTGCATGCCCACCCGTCGAGGCACCCAATACTCGCCACCACCACCTATGGCGGACTCCCGAGCCCGTAGTTCTGATGAGTCTTCCACGGCCGAGATGTTCCGGGCCATCATGGATCGTTTAGACACGCGTATGGATGGTCTTAGTACGCGTATGGATGGCATAGGGACGCGACTAGAAGGGAGGATGAAGGTCCTCGAGGATCGGGCCGGGGTTTCGGAGCAGTCCATTCAAGGCCTTGTTGGGAGGATTGCCGTCCTAGAGAGGGGCCCAGTAGCGGCGCAACCCGCGTCGACGAACGGCCAACAAGAGCCGGTGCAGCAACCCGCTGTGCCAAGGGCTCAGGTAGAGGATGTCGGGAGGCAACAGGCGCCTATAGTGGATGATTATGCCTCCGACAATGATCACGGGGGTAACGGTCGTCGTCATCAACAACGGAATCGTGATGACGAGGATGACGACCGCATTCTTAGGGGTGTGCGTGCGGACCCTCCCACTTTTAGCGGGTCCTTGGACCCTAGGGTGTATCTAGATTGGGAGGCCGGTATGGACCGGTACTTCGAGTGGTTTGAGATGACGGACCACCGAAGAGTCCGATATGCGAAGATGAAGCTGCAAGGGCAGGCCCAAACTTATTGGATCAATGTGGAGAGCCTGCTCAACCAGCGACGTCAACCCCAAATCGGTACCTGGGATGATATGAAACTCAAATTGAGGGAGAAGTACCTTCCTGCCTCATATCGCCAACGTCTTATAGACAAGTGGCAAAGCATCTCCCAAGGGAACCGATCCGTGACCGAGTACACCGCCGAGTTCGATGAGTATTATTTGCGGTGCGGGGTCACGGAAGAGAGCACCATGACGATATCCCGCTTTCGGAGAGGTTTGCGGCCTAATTATCAATATGAACTCTTTCGCCGCAATGCCACCACTTTGGAGCAGGCATATCAGATTGCTCTCGAATTGGAGCAGTTCGAGGCCGAGTTCGAGTCACCCCATCGGTTGGGCTCCTTTCCCCTTCGTAGTGTCGAGTCCCGTGGCTCATCTAGCACATATCCGAGGGCCCCCATGGCTCGACCTCAGGAGCCCGCTCGCCACGAGCCCTTTGCTCCTAGGCCTCGCCCTCCACCCCCGAGGGACCTTCCTCGTCCCCAGCATCTTACGGCCCCACCCATAGCCCGTCCCCCGGCACCCGCACCACCCGCACGTCCTTTGTTGCCTACGCCTCCTATCCGTCGGGAGGATAAAGGTAAAGGACCTATGATTGGGGAGCCTAGTGGATCACGGCAGCAGTGTTATCGCTGCAATGGGTTTGGCCATTTCGCCAACCAGTGTCCCACCCGCCCATCTCTTCACATTGGGGACACACAGACCGAGGATACCACCCCTGCGGGCCTAGAGTTAGTCAGCTATGAGGCAGATGAAGAGCTAGCTGACGAGTACTATGAGATGGGAGGTGAGGCCCAGGATGCCCAGCAGTTAGACGATACCCATGTGGGGGTCGTCAGATGTATCCTCACCCAGCCACAGGTCAGTGATGACTGGCGTCGGACCACTATCCTTCATGTATTCTGTAGGCTGGGAAAGCAAATTTGCAAGGTGGTCATCGATAGCGGGAGTTGTATCAATGCAATCTCCACGAACGCTGTCACTCGTCTTGGTCTCACACCCGTAGACCACCCTTGCCCCTACCAGGTATCATGGGTGGATACCACTTCCATTTCGGTCAGGCTGCGGTGCTTGGTCCCGCTGCAGCTCCACTCCTACCGTGACGAGATCTGGTGTGATGTTCTTCCCATGGAAGTGGGAAGTATCATTCTTGGTAGGCCGTGGTTATTCGACCGAGATGCCACACTCCATGGTCGGTCGAACACCTGTACCTTCGACCACGATGGCCAGCGGGTCACCCTCCAACCCGTTCGGCCCAGGAGCCCATCTGTTAGGGGTCCTACTGGCCCTAGTACTCCGAAGCCTTCCGTTCCCGGGCCTAGTACCCCATCCCCAGCTCGGGCTATGACCGTTACCTCTGGCCAAGGAGAGCCCTCGACGAGGAGATTGATGATGATTAGCTCCCGGGAAATGGAGCAGGAGCTTAGTCAGGGTTGTCCGGTGTTTGCCATTACGGTCCGAGAGGTGGAGCGGGACTCCGAGGGTGAGCTCCCACCCGAGGTTGTTCCCATTCTGCAGGAGTATGCTGATGTATTCCCCGATGAGCTTCCCGAGGGACTCCCACCTATGCGGGATATTCAGCATGCCATCGACCTTGTTCCGGGCTCTTCTTTGCCCAATCTTCCTCATTATCGAATGAGCCCCACGGAGCATGCCGAGCTTAAACGGCAGGTCGATGAGCTTGTGCAGAGAGGATCTGTCCGGGACAGCATGAGTCCATGTGCTGTACCCGCATTACTCGCCCCGAAGAAGGATGGCACGTGGAGAATGTGCATTGATAGTCGTGCCATCAACAAAATCACCGTGAAGTACAGGTTCCCTATTCCCCGCCTTGATGACATGCTAGACATGATGGCAGGTGCCACTATCTTTTCGAAGATCGATCTTAAGAGTGGCTACCATCAGGTGAGGATTAGGCCAGGTGATGAGTGGAAGACCGCATTTAAGACCAAGGACGGTCTATATGAGTGGTTGGTCATGCCTTTTGGGTTGACCAATGCCCCTAGCACTTTCATGCGGCTCATGACTCAGGTCCTTCGACCTTCATTGGAGTCTTTGTAGTGGTATATTTTGATGATATCCTTATCTATAGCCGCACCACAGGGGACCACTTAGACCACCTTCGGCAGGTCTGTCTACTTCTTCGGAGAGAGCAGTTATTTGCGAACCCACAGAAGTGTGCTTTCATGACATCTCAGCTTACCTTCTTGGGTTTCATTGTGTCTAGTACTGGGGTCTCCGCCGATCCGGAGAAGGTCCGGGCCATTGTTGAGTGGCCGGAACCCCGTACGGTTCATGATGTCCGCAGCTTTCATGGCCTTGCGACGTTCTATCGTCGCTTCATCCGTGGATTTAGCTCCGTCACTGCCCCGATCACGGATTGCATCCGGAAGGGCACATTTGTATGGACGAAGGCCGCATCTGCTGCCTTCAGGGACATCAAGGAGCGTATGACCCAGACACCTATCCTTCGACTGCCTGATTTCTCGAAGGTGTTTGAGGTCTGTTGTGATGCGTCGGGTGTTGGGATAGGAGGAGTTTTGAGTCAGGAGTCCCACCCGATCGCATATTTCAGCGAGAAGCTGAATGACGCGAAACTGCGATATTCCACATATGATAAAGAGTTTTACGCAGTTGTTCAGGCTCTTAGGCATTGGAGGCATTACCTATTACATCAGGAGTTTGTCTTATACTCCGATCATGAGGCTTTGAGGTACCTCCATTCCCAAAAGAAGCTGAATTCGCGTCATAGTCGTTGGGTTGAGTATCTCCAGCAGTTCACCTTTGTGCTAAAACATAAGGCTGGAGTGGAGAACAAGGTGGCCGATGCCTTGAGTCGGCGAGCATGTCTTCTTACCACCATGAGTGCCGAGGTCATAGGGCTAGAGAAGATGAAAGAGGCCTATGTTGATTGTCCTGACTTCGGTCAGATTTTTACAACTCTCCAGGTCGGGCCCTCGAGAGACCTTGATGAGTATGTGTTTCAGGAGGGTTACCTCTTTCGAGTAGCAGGCTATGTGTTCCCCGAACTTCGGTTCGAGATTTCTTAGTGTGGGAACTACATGCGGGAGGTCTAGCCGGCCACTTTGGTCGGAACAAGACTATTGAGGCAGTGGAGCATCGTTTTTATTGGCCGAGCTTGAAGCGCGATGTTGCTAACATCGTGGCTCAGTGCCGTACTTGTGCTACGGCCAAGATGAAGAAGCAAAGTTCGTGTCTTTATACGCCTCTCCCCGTGCCTGATGCCCCGTGGCAGGATGTTAGTATGGATTTTGTTTTGGGATTGCCACGTACCTCTAGGAAGCATGACTCGGTCTATGTGGTGGTTGACCGTTTCTCGAAGATGGCCCTCTTTATCCCCTGCTCGAAGACTTCGGATGCTTCTAGGGTAGCCCGCCTATTCCTTACTCATGTGGTGTGCAAGTTCGGGTTGCCTCGCACTATAGTGTCTGACCGTGATGTTAGGTTCACTTCCTATTTTTGGAAGACACTATGGCATATGATGGGTACGCACCTCAAGTTTTCCACTGCATACCATCCCCAGACAGATGGTCAGACCGAGGTGGTCAATAGGAGTCTGGGTGATCTTTTGAGATGTCTTGTTAGGGACCGCATTGGGGATTGGGATCTCATTCTACCTATGGCTGAGTTTGCATATAATGATTCGGTGAATAGGTCTACTGGCATGAGTCCATTTGAAATTGTCACAGGTCGTAGGCCTAGGAAACCCGTTGACCTTGTCCCCATGCCTGTCCATGCTAGAGTGTCGGAGTCGGCCGAGTCATTTGCTAGGCATGTTAGGAGTTTGCATGACGACATCCGTCGTCACATTGAGTCCAGCAATGCACGGTACAAGGAGTTAGCCGATGCCCACCGACACCACCGAGAGTTCCAGGAGGGCGAATACGTCATGATCAGGGTAAGACCTGAACGGTTTCCCTCTGGAACCGTTAAGAAGTTGCAAGCTCGCGGAGCCGGTCCCTTTAGAGTGTTGAAACGCGTTGGATCCAATGCGTATGTTGTGGACCTGCCCGAGGAATATGGTATAAGCTCTACCTTCAATGTATCGGATCTTGTTGCATATAGGGACCCAGCGGTGATCCCTAGTGAGCCTTTTGAGCCATCTCCTCCCCTTGAGAGTGATCCCACACCTGAGTGTCCACTTCCATCTCCAGCCCCTTTTTCACGGCAGCGTGAGCATATAGATCGTATACTGGACGAGCAGGTGACAGTTACCAGGAGTGGATCTTACCCGCGCTACCTAGTGCGATGGAGAGGACGGCCCGCTACTGAGGACACTTGGATCACACATGGCGAGTTGCAGCGGATCGATCCGGACCTTTTGGAGCGATACAGGAGCGATGCAGACCCTTACTCGACAGGGTCGAGTTTCTCCCACCCGGGGAGAATTGGTGCGGACACCAGAGCACGCGAGAGGCACGAGCCGGCGAGTCATCAGTACCGTACACGGAGCACCACTCGAGCTACAGCAGCATCTCTTTGGCTAGGCGATAGCCTGGAGTCCCCACTTTGATTTTTAGTCACATTTAGCATTTACTTGCATTGTTTTAGCAATTGTTTGCTTTGCCATTGGGTTGTAATGAGTGTTTTATGTGAGTTTTTCATATTGGGTTCAATGTAAGGCTCTTAATAAGCCAAATGGGTGCCAAATGGGTGAGTCCTTTAGGGTCCATTAAGGGTTAATTGCCATATTGGGTTATAAGGCCTCATTAGGCTTCATATTGGGTTCTTAAGCCACTTGAGGCCCAATTAAGCCTCCACTCCACATGGGCCACCTAGATTGGGATAAGATGGGCTTGTGGAAGGCCTTAACAAGCCTTGAGGCAACTTGGCCCAAGAAGGGCCCAAGAAGGGGGTGCCCCCTCTTTTGGCATTATTAGGCTAGGTTAGTTTTTTTTCTTTCTTTCCTCCCTCTCTTTGACCACATGGGATAAAATTATGAATTGGTTTCTTTTAATTATTTCTTTTTGTGGTTGGTCACATCCAATCCAAGCCATCCATTCCCCCATACCTAGATCTAAGGGTGGATATTGGATTTGGCATGTAACCTATAAAGAGTTGTATTTTTTCATTTTAGTGGAATTAATGCCATTTGAATCAAACTTAATGTTGGAGCAAGGCCTAGGCCGCCCCCTTCCTCTCTCCCTCTCCCCCTTGCAGCTGTGAAGGCTGCCTCTTGGTGGTGTGACTCCACCCTATCAGTTCCGGTCGCCGCCGCCGCCGCCACGAGCCGCCATCGCCACCGCCGGAGTTCTGTCCGCGCAGTACCACAGCAGCTTCTACGACATTTCAGTCTCAGCCACGGCCTCAGATCGAGCTGGAAAGTTTACTGGATGTTCCAGATATGTCCAGCATGTCCTCAGAATTTTGGTTGGTCATAAAGAGCTCATTTGGTATTTTTTTATTTTCGTCCAATCCCAGTTTCCAGATCTGTCTCCTATCTGTTTCCATTTCCACCCGCCCTGCGTTTTAAGTCTTAGGTCCACTTTTTGATTTTTTTTAGTTCGCCCAGTTTTACTGGGCATTCTGTCCACTATCCCCTCTATCCCCAAATTTTCTTGAATTTTTGTGAGTCCATCTTATATTTTACAAAAATCGAGTTCTTCCCTAGCTACAGTACTTTCTGCCAGTTCCCAGATCTGACCACCAGACACTCTAAAATTCCTATCAAATCACCACCACCTCGGAATCCAATTCCAAAAATTGTCCCCGCTTCTTGGTTTAAATATCTATCACTTCGAAGAAGAGCTTGATGTCTGAATCCCACTGTAAGTAGACGGTCAACGGCCGTTTACAGGGAACTAAGGTGCTGATCTGAGAGTTCTGGAACTGTGTAATAGAGAATTGAAAATTAGTTAAGGTCCAGGTCCGTAGAGGTTCAGAAGATTCCACTGGCCCTAGGTTGGAGGATTTTGAATCCTCTTTCCAACGGAGCTGGTTTTGTCGCATTCCGGCGACGGGGCCGACCGCAGCGGCTGTTTTCGCCGGAGCGCGCGCAGGGAAAACAGAACTGAAATCCGTGGGCAGCCATTCCACAACTTGAAGATCGGACCCGACCGGCCACCAATCGGTGTCTCCGGCGGACCGCCGTCCGTGGAGGCGCGCCACCAGGGGTCTCCATCATAGTGGGACCCACCTCCGCAGCTCCGGAGGACAGCGCCATCCGTGGGCCCCACGGGCCCGCAGAACCCGCCATTCGGGAAGCACGAAAACGCGAAGTTCGGCGCGTCGAGTCGACATCAAGATGCTGCCTGTCAACCTGATTTGCGTGATCCCCGGGGTCCACATGTGACCTTTTACCTCCCTGCGTGGAGTGGGTCGAATCCTTTTGTACTGCTGTGAATTATGTTAACCGGGGGTCCGTAAGTCAGCCGGGGTGTCTTCGCCACGCCGGGTGCGTGGAGGTAAAGGTCTTAACTTCTTGGCGTTACATTGCTTAGCTAGTATACGGTCTTAGGCCGCTGTCGAGAGTGTAGGTTCCTAGCCCGTGTGTCCATGTCACCACTGTGAGCGTGAGAGTGACCCGTCCCGCGACTCGATCCGAGTCCGGAAGTGAGTCTGACTACCTTGAACTCTGCCGGTTCCTTAACCGCGCACGATCCACGCTTTCCCTCGCATGGGACGCCGAGTGAGCTTGTACTTCTGTTAGCGACGTTTTGCCACTAGGAGCTCGTAGTGTCGGGCTTAGTGTCTCCCTGGTGTGTATTGTTGGTCGCGTCTTCATCTAGAGTCCGAGGGTGGCACTGTATAGTGTCGTCTCCCGTGTCCGTCCCGCATCAGGGGGAGATTTGAATTCACAACGAAGTGCTGCCGAACTCAGGAGCCATCTTCATCCAGGAGGAGCTGTTTCCCACGTCCATCCATCTTCCAATCAAGGGAGTCTTTTAGTTTTTATCTTTCAAGTTTATCATTGCATGCTTGAGTTCTTCCTTGGTTTTTCCTCAAACAAAGCATTGTCCCTCCTCCTCCTCCACGTTTTTCACTGTTCTTTAAGCATATAAACATCCTTCCAAACTTTTAAAACACCCAGAGGGGTTAAAAAACCAAAAACTCCCCGGTAATTCCCTCTCCTTTTGATGTTCTTAAGATTTTTAAGAATTGATGCTATGCTTGTGAAAAGGGCTAATTGAGGTTGTCTTGTCTTGTCTTTCTACATCTTTGGCAGGTTTACAGGTTCATTAGCACGAGGCCCAAGTCTTCTAGCCGGCTGGAAGAGTTGGAGTTAAAAGGATTCAAGCTTTACTACTGCAGGTTACCTGACGGTCTGGTGCAGGCGCGTCACTATCTTCTGGCGGTCTATCGTGCGGCCGTCGCTTCCAAGCGATGCACAGGGTTCTGGCCGTTACTTCCAAGTTGATCTGCAGGCTTTCCTTGGTTTTCTCTCCCGTGGGCGGGTGCTTCATCCACCTATTTCCAAGGTATATTTAGGTCTTTTGACTTGTGTTTACTTTGGTGGCGATCACATCTTTCCTTGGTATTGGGCATTAGCTGTCTTCTTCATCATATCATCTTTACTTTCCTTGCTTGCTCCACCTTCACGGTGTGTTTTTATTTACTCTTTGCTCCACGCCCCGGCGTGTGTTTTCCTTTTTCCTTAGCGTAATTTGACTGAGATAGCATGCCCATGCTAGAGCTAGCTATGATTGCCTAGGTTCATGTTCACATGTTCATAGGTCGTGAGTAGATCTTTGATTGCTTGTTTGTCATCTTGCCATGTTACTTTGCAAACCTCAAAAGTAAGATAAAAGGTAGGCAAATAAATATCAACAGATAATTTTTTTGGCGATCACGGTGGGACAGCTTGTGCCAATCGTGCTCTTGATTCTTGTTCAAAACCTGCCATCATCTGCTTGTTGAGTTGCCCTTTGTTTCCCCTTTGATTAATGCATATTCTGGATTTCTGAGTTCTATGACGGCCAGGTGTCCCCGCGTCACAGTTCTCTGACGCAGGGGCATTAGACCGCCGCTTTGGTTCTGCTGTGTGAGCATCCACGGGCTTTTCGGTTACTTCTTCTTGGTTTTGGTTCTCTGGCTCATCTGACGATCTCATCCCCCTGCGTTATATATTATCTGGCGGTCTGGCCTTCGACCGTTATTTCTCTCTGACGCAGGAGCCTTCGACCGTTACTCTCCTGGCAGGTACGCATCCGAGGTGCATTTATTTCCGCAGTTTTTTGCTGTGATTTATTGCTTGGGTGACACTTGACCTTCCTCTTGCTTTGCTCATATCTGTATATCATGGTGTGCACTATTGATTGCTAGATTGTCAGGCTAGACTTTGCATGCACTCCGGTGCACATAGGGTCATTCATCTCTTCATACATTAGATTGCATTTTTCTACCTTGTTGTGAGGACCTCTCGTCTCCATACTCCTTGGGGCCGACTAGGAAATCACAGCAGGGACCTCCATAAGTCCCCGCGAGCCGTGGATTCCCACACGGACGCCGGGCTGGTTGTACCTTTCCCACCCCGTGTCTAGGATTGCATAAGTGATTGAGTGGTTACACTTAGAGTCAAGCCAAGTCCCATATCCATCTCCTATTAGGAACCCATTGTTGAGAGTACATATCGATCAATTCACTAAAGTTCCAAAGGAGAAAACATAAGAATCTTGTCGCATCATTCTAAACAACTTGCTTGATTTTTGAGTGTCTTCATCTTTTATCACTTACATCTTGTTAAAATCACCCAAGTTTGGTTGCTTATTGTGTGTTTTGTGTTGGTTGTTTTTGCATTTTGTCAAGGTTGTCCGTTGCATGTGGAGTTGTTTTCGTCCGCCTGCATCGTCTTCTCCAGTCGCTTCTTCCTTCACGTTCTATTCCAATCCCCTCTTCGAATCCACCATGGCATCCTTCAATCCTCCGCGCTCCCAAGAGGACTCTCTTCCTCAAGGGCTCCTTGAGAACCCCCCTAGGGTTGCCACCTTTCCCTCCGGAGAAGGGACCGCCCCTCTCCCGTCCTCCACATCTGCGGGAGGTAGTCAAGGTACCCCTTCTCTTTCTACTCCTTCCGCGGGCTCCATCCTTCACATGATGGCCCAATTGGATCCGACTCAACTTCAAGTCCTATATCAAGCTATGCAAGGGTCCAACGCTTCTCCCCCCGCCGCTGTTCAAGGTCAATCTAATCCTTCCATTATCGGGCCGTCCGTTCAGCCCACTCCGATTGACCTCACTCCGGTCCAACCCCGGACCATCACTTTCGCTGGCATGGAGATGGGCCAATCTTCCAATTCAGCCCATCAGTCTTTTGATAAAGGGAAATCGCCTATCCCTTCTTTTGTCCAGGCGGATCATCACAATTCTGGTTCGGTGGCTTCACAGCTTCTCATGAACCCTTCTGATTTCTTACACCCTCAGCAAGGGGTGGCCCAAACTCACTCCCATCCGGGTATATCTCAGGCTCAATATCCTTCTTACGGGCCCCCTATTTCCACCGTCTATCCTTCTACTCATGCCTATGGGCCTCCCCCGTCTGCCACCATCATTCCATCCGCTCCTCAACAATCGGCGTCCTTCACTACCCCTGCTCCCTCCCAAGAGCAGGACTTGCTTAACAAGTGGGCCGCCATGCAGCAACAACTTGATTTCCTCCAGAAAAGGGTTGGCCCACAATCCTTGGCCGATATTCCTATTCCGAGCTTCCAGAACATTCGGTTCCCTCCGCAATCAGAGCTCCCCAACTACCGCAAGTATGATGGGAACAGCAATCCCTTTATCCATGTGAGGGATTTTCTATATGAATCGGCGCAGTTCCAATATGATGATCGCCTCATGGCATACTTATTCCGCCGATCCTTAGATGGAGTTGCTCTGGAATGGTTCTATTCTCTGCCACTGGAAGAGGCCGAGAGTTTTAAGGTAGTTAAGGACAAATTCATTCAGCGATTTCAAGACAGGGTCGGACCAGAATATTCATTTACAGACCTAGTAGCCGAAAAAATGAAACCAGAGGAAGACTTCGCCACCTATGCAGACAGGTGGAGGCAGACGGCCGCCAGAGTGCCTGGCCACATTCCGGAGGAAGAGAAGGTCAAACTGCTAATTTCCAATGCCACCCCGACCTTCCGCAACATCCTGGCAATGAATGATATAGCTAACATGCATCAACTCTACAGCCGGGCGCGCTTCATACAGACTCAATTCAAGGACTCCCCCATCCATTCTCTCTTTGAAAGCCAAAAGCCCAAGTACCACAAGAAACCACAAGGGCCAGTTACCGAGGGAGTCCAAACAAACGAGCAAGTGCAAGCCGTTGCTTTTCCATTTCAGGCCGCACCCTTCCGCTACAACCAAAACCCCCGCAATCCACAAAACACCGCTCCACAAAACTTCCAGGCCACTCCACAAAACCCTCCCCCCGCCTTCACCATTCCTCAAAACACCTTCACCATTCCGCAACAACCACCGCCACCATCACAATACCATAACGTCCCTCCACCCAACGGCTACAACAACAACAACC